>JAGGAQ010006198.1:0-27412 GCA_017657225.1 Termitomyces sp. T69sscA
CAAAATTATATTGACACTATTTCGGCCTCGAGGGGGCCCAAAAAGGCTTACCCAGAAGCAGTCGCCGAGGCTCGTTTGGACCCTCGGGGGGGCCGTCCCGGGCAAAGAACTGGTTGCAGTCGCCACCACGGTGGGTGTTCCGACGATGTATAAAACTAGATTGTCCAGCACGGAGGTCAGCATGTCAAATCTGACATTTTATCAACCCATACCACAGGTCAGGGAGCGGCAAGATAATTCCAACATGAAACAGTTTCAGAAACTGGGTGACAAAGGAGCAATGCACTGATGGAAGGTTCTCCCGTAAGTGGTGAGCAAAAGCAGAATACCACGTTAAGTGAATATGACGATGCCTCGAACCCCTATCAAACTGGTTTTGTTAAAATGATTTTTCGAGTTTCAGGCCTGGAGAATAGGTCTCGAAGAGGACTGTCGAGGAGTAGACCACGATATGGTATTATCAGTGTATACGTTGATGGTCGGACGACATCTCAAGTCATAATGATCAGCCGTAAGTGCGAACTACCAGGTTGCATGAGCTTGAACTATTCATACAGGATCGAGATGTTGCGTGACGCTAGGCAAAATCGTACCACCAGACAAATCGAACATGTTTTGCATACTGCTTCTTGGGTTTGTGGAGACGATGTAATCTTGATTAAATCAACAAGATCATACGATGTGATGTTACGAGCCGTGATTACACGCTTTCCGGATGACCCAGCGCTTCAGTCTGGGACAAAGAAATCACTTCATGAGCAATAATATCTGGAGATGCAGAAGTCCACAAAAAACATCAAGATTAATTTGTGAAGTACATGACAACGAGACTAGAAAATCAAGGAAACTTGAGTCATCTGCGCACCTCATTGCAAAAAGACCACGCTCGCAGAAATCGGTCCCCATAGGTTTCAATACAGTTTATCCGACGTTCTGGACAATCGTCAGCCCTCCTATTCTAAGGAGCGTCCAAGTCTGAAACTCGATCCTCAGCTGTTAGATAAAGGCCATACCTGAGGAGGTTTGTGACATTGAGTGTACTGCGGCAACAATTCATCTCTTTGAATTGTAGACCATTCTCGAAAATGCACGCGTCAGATCACGTGTGTTTTCTCCGCTGACAGTCAGTCCTAGTATAGCCAACAATCAAGGAAGTCATGTCGGCCAAGATGTCAGAACCAGCAATCCTCATAAAACAAACGTCCACGTCAGTCTGCATGATTGGAAGTCGCGAGTGCAGGAAGTCAAGGATAGTTTCTCAAAGGATAGCTTTCGGGATGCGCCGGAATTGGCAGGGTTAGAACGGTCCTGAAGGTTCTGTTTTGCGGGCAGGTTATTGACAAGAATGAGATTGAAGAGTTCACCTCGTCTAGAGAAGAAACAAAACACGGCGATACAGACGAGCGAAGACAAGCAATGTACAAGTTCCACGAGTGGCATAATCATGAAACACGGCGAATATTGGATGCCCCTGAAGTTTGTCAAAAGTCAGTATACAAGGTGTATGCATAAATTGGACACATCTTCAAGTTCCTTTTAACAGTCCTCAGTCCTTGGCTACCGTCACAGAACCGCTGAAGTTTCCAAAGACCGATGAGCGCTTGTCACCAACACATGTGGTATACAACTTATAGGAACATGGTGAAACTATGTGCCCCCGCTTTCGGAAAGGTCGATGTTTTCTGGGCTGCGTTCAAATTGCAAACAGAAAGCTTCATATTCAATGAGAAGGCCGTGATGATTTTTGCCAAGAACTTGGGCTTAGCGTCGAAATACATCATCCGGAAGGGTTCTAGACCACGGTGCGTCGTGGATGGTCAAATTACCTTCCACCAATGAATTAATGCTCGACGCCAAGTCAGAAGACAACATGAAAGCAAGCATGGACCTCCCTTCTTATCCGCCCGCCACTTGCGCGACACCAATGAGACACAACACCATCAAAAGGTATCAAATTTTCAATACAGAATTTTTATAGGTCATAAGCCTGAGGGTACGCAACACCTGCTATATACCCTTCAAACTTTCAACTATAATGCACAAACAATCATTTTTCTCCGTATTTTCTCGGATGGTCCAGAATGCATATTAACAATCAATCACCACACCCTTTCAATCACAAAAATCCACGACAACGCCAATAACCAACCCACCGATCCACATCTTGAGCCTCAATAGGCTGCACCTCTCTCATCGTCTGACTTAGGCTTTGAGCCTTGGCAGTCGCGAATTTGGCCAGGCCGCCGCTCTCGACTTCATGAAGACCGGAGTTGGCAATGACATAGTCAGACTCAGAAATCGTGCGGAAGAACCCAAGAAGCTTCATAGCGGGCTAGAGAATGTGAAATGTTTGAGGTTATTAGAGTTGGGTCACCGAAGAAACTCACAATAGCTTGAACGTCACCGTCGCTGGCATTCCTGGCGCGTTTTTCAAGCAGAGAAAACCATTCTTGGAAAGATACCACACGTAACGAATATCGGTGATTATCCAATACCACTTTGAGAGTATCTATCACCCGGTTCCACTGTACAGGCCTGGGATGGACCAGATTGATTGCCTCTGGAAGCTTGTCAGCAGTGAACGCAATTTCAACGATAGTCTTGGAGACTGCATGCATAGGCAGCCAGGAGACAAACTAAAGATGAGTAGAATCAAGATTGATTCTAATAGCAAACCACAGAGGTCAAGACTTACGCCAGTGGCACTAGGAAGCGCTCCGAGAGCTACACTTGATTTTACAAGGATAGGCAGCCAATCACTCGTTGCCCAGGCACCATTGGGAAGGCCCCCACATATCTGTCCAATGCGCAGAGAGGTGACCTGTATCCCGCTCTTTGCAAGTATCTGAGAACAGCAGATCGGCGTGATTGTTCGAAGTAGAGGAGAACAAGTAGTTCGTACCCTTTCTGCGACATATTTACCTTCCCCATAGCCATTTCCGACAGCAACTGCGGCATCCAACATGACTTGCTCGGGGAACGGTATTCCAGGCTGTCTCCATGCTTGTGCAGACGCCACAGAGGATGTAAAAAGCAATCGAACTAAATCAGGATGAGGCCCAGAACGCACTAGATCAACGAGCCTGCGGACGCCTTGAACGTTCGGTTCAAATGATGTGAGCGAAAGGTTAAAGTCAAGCCGCCAGGCATTATGTATGATGACCGTTACAGAGTTCCTAATCTGCGAGTGGAGAAAAAGAAGTAGTTGAACATGAGCAGTAAGGGTGAGCGAACAGTCATACCTTGTTATAAAGCTCATCTGATAGTCCAAGGTGGAGCATTGCGGTATCCCCCTCCACAAAAACAAGCCCATCAGACCGCAATAGCTCTACATCTAGTGCTTTGTCGACGAAACGCTCAGTGTGTCGTTCGAGGATTGTAGCCGAGCCCCGAGCTGCACGATTCAGGGCATACACACGCTCAACAGAGGGATCGAGCAAAAGTTCAACGAGAATCTCGGAACCTAGGTTCCCAGTCGACCCTGTCAGTAGTACCACTTTGTTCTTCGGCACAGAGAAGGCTCTGCTGGCGGGAATTGGTGGGCTCTCCAGACCGGAGCTGTACTTCTCAATCATCGCTTCAATTTCTGTCTTTGGGTTCCCGTTCTTGTAGCCCCCAGGTTCAGCAACAAGTTCCACGAGGAATGTTGTAAGTGCTTCGATAGACGGATACGTGTAGACCGTAGTTTGTGTTATAGTCTCTGCGGCTTTGACTGTCAAATGATCCGTGCTTCTGTGTAATGCGCCAGCGATCCGGCGGCGAATAATTGTCGCACTCAAACTTTCCGTAGAGGATTAGAATGGTCGAAACAATATTTGTTTAGGGGTGACTGACCTGTCAAATCCCTGCTCAAAAAAATCCCTTGACGCTTCAAATGCTTTGCTTGGATGGATATCTATAACCTGTTGAAGGAGCCAGGCTCGGACGTGTTCATATTTCCAAGTAACGGGAGGTACAACGTCTTCTATTTTTGCTCTTTCTTCCACAGTAGCGTAGCTGTAGATAGCGTTATTAAAAATCAGCGCGAAATATGAAAAGGTAGCCTATAACATACATGTTCTCAATCTCATTGTTATAAAGTTTGAGAGCTAGCTTCCGCATAACGGTACCTTTCCCTGTTCGAGGAAGAGGTTTCTTTTTGGAAGTGATAAGAATCATCTCCTTGAATATCCTGCTGAACGCCGGCGCAACCTTGTTGGCCTCCTCGATCACGGGCCTAAACGTGCATAAAGCAGTCAGCCAATGTGATAATCAAACTAAACAATTCTAGATTTACCAAAGTATGTTTCGTAATTCTGCGACCTGAGTCTGATCTGTGATATCAACAGCATATTGGTCCTTGGGCTCGATGAGGATGCCCGGCTGATCGTGCGCACGACCAAATATGACAGTCCCCATGACGCTATCATAGAATTAAGTCGGATCCATTTCGAATAGCGCGAAAGAGAACTGACTAAAGGCTACTCATGACAATGTCCTCAATAGGTCCCGGGACAGTCTTTTCTCCAGATGAGTGGATAATAACATCGTCAATGCGCCCAATTCTGGAGGGATAGTCAGATATGTTCAGTGCAGTATGGAGAGACTCTACATACATCTTCCACAGATAAAGCTTTGTAGGATGAGGTTCAAAGAGGTCAGAAGTGGCATACCCTCTGACATCAGGTAAATTTTCGACGGGTAATGAATGCCTTTCCGTAGTCTAATTCGAATCGCGTTAGCGTGAGCGCATATTGACAAGCCAGGATCAGAAATATTCACATACCAAAAACTGACACTCAAATGTCCCATCACCCTGAGGCACCCATCTGACCTCTGCACGTTCGCTAAACTCCATATATGCCCAATCGCTTTCGTCGCCAGGACGCGGTATGGGAATTGTTGGACAGCCAAACTCGGTACCACCATAAGCAGGGATGAGTCTGACACCTTTCGAAACCATGGAGTCACCGAGCTTTGGTGCCACCGCACCGCCAGAGTATCCCTGAACAAATAGGATGAGCAAATCAGTGCATACAGGCATATCAAAAATGTCACATACAACAAAGTTCAACGTTCGGAGAAGATCGACGGCCTCAGGAGATTGTGCCCACACCTGCAAGAGGGCGGGGATAGTAATCATAGAATTAGATCTCGAGCATCGGGTGTGTTTAAGAATGTTCTCTGGGGTTGGAATCATTGGCGTCCTTTCACTCGAAGTCACCTGAGGAGGGTAGACCCCCAGAGAAACTAGTCCAAACATAGAATAGAGAATCTGGACATAGATACCGAGAACATGGAATGGAGGAAGCATCATGGCTGCAATGCGTAATCGGGGCCTGTAATCACGGAACTGGGTCAAGGAAGCTACACCTTGAATTGTCAGTGGTAAACCATCCGCAATAAGTAAGGTACCCACGCCAAGCTGCCCAATGTGCAAGGTTGAGGTATGTTTGGTGAATTGCCTTTGGGAACCCAGTGCTCCCAGACGAGTGAAGATATAGCGCGACATCAGACATGGGAGGCCGCGTAGAAGGTGCAGGATAGCGCTGGAAAGGATCGTGAATAGTCTCAGTCCCGAGTTTGGGATATATTTGATGGAGAGTTGGGATTTCTTCAATTGAAAGGTCGAAATCGGCGATCTCAGCCTTGATGTCATCGAGAAGACTGGTAAGCGTTTGAGAGGTAGTAACCAGGCGATGACAGGAGGTTCTTTCCAGAAGATGAACTATAGCAGCGGGAGTATTGCGAGGAGAGATAGGAAAAGGCTGTTTGAAGATTATTGAATTTTCTCTGAGATCATGTAGGGTAAATGTACCAACCACTAGGCCAGCTACCATTAGTCCTACCATCACCGCCTGATACACAATCGTGTCGGCTAATGCGATGACAGCAATAACCTCCTGGTCGGGACCAGCGCGCTCAGGCCGTACCAAGTGAGCAACTCTATGACATGCACGTCCAAATTCGAGGAATGTAATCTCGGTTACTTTGTTCGAGTCGGAGTCCATCTCATAAGCAAACATGGGAAGGTCAGCATTGTGCTTCCAGTTGAAATCGATGGACTCTGGAATGGTTACTGAGCCGTCAAGGGGAGGGAAGACTGGTTCTCGTAGTAGACTCATCATGAGTGACACGATGATACCTGAGACCTTGGAAGGGCTATTTTATATAGCTTCGTGGCATACTGTCAGAAACGTTCGGGGAGACCGGAAACATGCTTCCCATTTGTAAAGGTCTAACCTAGACAGGCTTGCACCGGAGTCAATCTAACATCAGCGTTCAGGCACCATGACAAGGATGGAAAATTATACTTAACATCATCCATACCCTTCCAGTAGGAGATATAATCCCAATGGGATAACCTTCTCCAGGGCCCAAAACCTACTGCCAAACAAGGCAAGAGACAATTCAGCACACAGATCCGCCACACTGTCGGTGTCTTCTTTGAGCTTAAGCAGGATGTTTTGTGCACCGTTCAGTCGCTCCCAAGCGGAGATGCAGAGTACAAACTAGTCAACGATAATCTCATCAGCGCATATTTATCGGAGAGGGCGAACACATCATGAAGAGCATAAGTGCTCAAAAATCATTAGGTGATTGACCGCAGTCCCTGAGGAGCAAACGATAAGACTCCTTAGGCATGCAAGGATCACTAGTGCCAGCGTCGGTGTCGAGAAAAGACCATTATGTTCTTCACATTGGTTTACACTAGGTTAGAACGTTACAACGACACAGAGATGAGAGATCGAGATCAGTGATCGCGAACTGCATGGTCTATGAGTAGAATTCCGATTTGACGAAGTATCGAAATCGTTGTCAGCACGATACACGGATAAAGGATCACGGAGGCTGAGTGCTGGAGGAACGACGAGCGTCGCTGGAATATATTGTTGTACAAGTGGAGAAGGGTCCGCGAGAATGAAGGTTGAAAATGAGATATAGAGGCCAGCTCAAGTAAGAATCGAGAAGTATCATTTTGTGATACTTGGTGGCACTGGCGCTCAAGACACGTCGATGCAAGCGGCCTACATAGTATGATGTTACGTATCGCGATTAAATATTTGCGCTTCGAAGTCGCAGGGGATGCTGCGGTATCTGATGGTTGGTACCGAAGTAGCTGGGTATATTGTTCCTTGAGGTCTGATGTGGCATAACTCACCGCTCCTTCTTCCTCGTAGACGCACTGTAAGATTGAGGTTCACGAAGGATCGTGTTTGTATACCTTGGAAAAGTCGTGTGATATCCGGATTGAAGAAGACCATTCAATAGGGTCCTGCTGTCATATGTAGTCAGCGTTCGGATAGAAATTGGATGGTGGAACAAAATTGTCAGACCAGTAGAGTGGAGGAGATCATCGAGATGGCACATATCGTATCGTAGAATCGAGAGAGCTGGGGTTCAAAATCACCTTGAGAAGTTAATTACTACCTGGACAAAAAAATTGCACCTTCAGCAAGAGGGGTTTTAGAAACAAATCTCAGTGGTCACAGAGTCTATACAGAAAGGTGTTGTACCAATGCCAAGGGAGGGTTTGCGACCGCAGTGCAATGCGAGAACAACATCAAAAACAGAGGAATGCAAAGAGAAAAAAAATGCTACTCTGGAGAACACACGACGCCAGCAGGATTTGAACCTGCGCCCTCAAAGAGGAACAGATTTCTAATCTGTCGCCGTAACCACTTGGCTATAGCGCCTTAGAACACAACGTCGGTTTTTTAGTTTGTATGCGAGAGGGGGGAAGGGACAATATGGGGTCAGTAACACATCGTTATCCTAACGTACTTGTCCCTCGCCCGGTTCACTGTATCAGCCAGTAACCTAGCTATAGACTAGGTACAAGACGTGACTATTATTTCGTTCATCAGTGTAAGTTCCGCAGAGTGAGCGAATCCACGCGCGCCTCCTCTCTAGGTCCCACATGATCGTCTGTCAAAACTGATTAGAATTTCATTGATGGCGTGAAAACTTAGTTTTGACTTCATACAAGATGTGAAACAGGGCGTTCCATCAAGGGATCAGGAACCCAGGGATGACCCGGGTTTGTCATGCATGTCTACTCAAATTTTTTTGGACAGAGTTTCCATATCCTTATCGAGAACCAAGTAGGCTACCTGCGCCATGGATCACATCAGCAAGGAAAAGGGCAAAAAGAATGTATAACATCGACGCCAGCAGGATTTGAACCTGCGCCCTCAAAGAGGAACAGATGTCTACTTATGATTCGAATCTGTCGCCGTAACCACTTGGCTATAGCGCCATTATAATTCCTTCGTAAATCAACATATATATCCAGCCCTCAGGGCCGAAGCTATCCCACGCGTTCATTCACTCAATTTCATCTTAGAGTTCTCACATATGGCATTTCCTCCATACATCAGGGGCGCGATTCATTCCACCTTCCTCAAACGCGAATTTTGGAGCTACCGGTACGGTTTTACTTGTTCCTTCTTTCTTATTCATCTTGCCCTTGATACAATCAATAATGCAATCTTGTGTTACAGTACAAGACAGTGTCCCTTTGATCGCAAGATGCTGGCTTTCATTTTCGAATCCCCCTGAATCTCTTCCTTTCTTCTACGGAATCTTACGTATATCCTTGACCACCCTAAAGGAGCTCATTTATCCATGCCTCATCGATACCGGACTTCCTCAGCCAATTGTTATTCCTTGGCGTCGACATGTGTCCCAAGGCAGAAAAGACCAGCATTACTGAGGGATCACTCTAGCCGAACTCCCGGTGCCGCAGAGAAGTCGAGGTCTATGCCTTGAAATAAGACCGTTTGAAACCGTCCAGATGAACATTGACAAAATCATGGGGAAAAAATACGTACGCGTCAGCTTTGTTCAAGCTATCCTTTCATCATATCCAGACTATCCGTTGCGAGCATCAATCTTTGCTGCACAAATTTGATGCTGTGTGTCTCGTTATAAGTGGCTCTCAATGACGGGCCTCTCAGATTGCTCTGCATCGCAGGCGCAAGGCCCTATCTCGTTTCCTGTCCCACTCGCGTTCATCTTCCTCCTGTGTCGAAGGATTCATCACCACGCTTGGGTTAGGATAAACAAGTGACCACTTTGTAAGAGTTAAGTCAGTCGCTTACTCGAAAGCGAGGTTAGAAACAGGGGTCGATACAGGGGTCGACGCGATAATATCACGGAGCAACTCGGATATGAACCCTTTCGAGGAATAGAAGACGTCAGAGAAACACCCCTTTCTTTATGCGGAGATGGTGCCATATCTGCGCTTGGCGCTATAAAGTACAAAACCAAGACATGAAGTTGATAAACTTGTCTGAGCAACTAATTTACATCCCGATTCTAATCTTGTTAAGCTTCGTACGTCACTCTATGTCGAACGAGCTACGACCTGTGCCTTGTATCTCGTGTCGAATTCCTTGTGTTAGAGAATCAAACTTTCATCATCGACATCAGTCGAATCCAAACCAACATAATGATGGAATTATGGTAACGTTACAGTAATGTTAATGGGTAACCGCGGGCTTCTAGACACCTGCACCAACACGAACTAACACTTGATATTATCCGGAGCTTCGATGAAGATATCGTCAACATCCTTCCACTTCACCTTTGCATTCCCGCCTTCCTTGAACACCCTCTCCCTCTCCGACCAATATTCCAAGGTCCCATCCCCAACACGCGATGGCGTCCAGACACGCTCGCCTGTATCGCCATCCGTCTCGGCCGTAAACCACCTCGGTCTATGCGGCGCCATCCTTCCCTCCTCACGGGCCTTGCGGATAGCTCGCTGCTTATCCTCCTGCATCCTCTTCAGATCGTTCGCCAGCTCCCACTTGCCCATTTCGAATGCTCGTTGATCGGGTCGCAGTCTGCAGTCCGTCGGGCAGATATAAGGTACGAGCGTATCCTTCGGACAATCATTAAGGGTGATAGCGAAAGGTGTGAGGTTGAACGGGGAGCCGACGCGTTTCTCAGAGTTGCGCCATAGTAGGAAGTGAGCGGGAGCCGAGGTGGTGGATCGAATAGAGGAAGAGAGAGAATGTGATTCGAGATCGAGATCCAAGTCGGGGTTGAGAGCGAGAGTGGTAGGGCTTGCAGGACTAGCAATTAGTTGCGAGTTCCATCGTCCGGCTATACGATATGCTAATTGTCCTGATGCGTCGACGACATGACCGGCAATCTCAAAGGCATCCTTGCCGCGCCACCCGCGAGGTTTAAAGGTGAGGGTGCACTGGTCGCCCGTTCTATGATTCGTTACCTAGAGAAAGCTTTACTGAGACAGAAGCGAGCATAAGACACTGTTAACGCACAATCATGTCGCCGTAATGATCAATGGTAGGCGAGCCCAGGATGAAACCCGACACATTCGTCGTGACCTTCTTCCAGCTATAGTGCTCAATCACCTTGTCCGGCCCAAATCTTGCAGGCGCCTTCGGATAGCCATCGCCTACTCGGTCCGCAGGAAGGATAAGTTCGGCATGCGCGATGCCCGTCGGCCGAATCTCAAAGGACTTGCCCATGAACTTGTTCTGGGCGTCTACCTACAAGACTGGTAGTCAAAAACTATCGAGGACAAGAGAGACCACGAAATACAGACCTCGCCATAGTAGTGCCACGATGGTGCCTCGGCCCAGCACGCCGAGATAGGAGGGTGATGGCTGACCTGCTCCGAATAATACCTAAACTCCTTGTCGAACCGCACGTACTCGAACGTCTCACTCTGTCAATTGAATCAGCATCGCCCTCTCGTAAGAGAAGCCCAAATTGACTGACCAGCATCGGATTAAAAGGCTTTGCTATCCGCCCGATCGTAGACGAGTAATTCGACATTGCAAAAGCCGCAACGAATGCGATACGCCGTAATGGATCACCTTCTTTCACTGCCGCATCCACTACCAAGACCCACGTCAGCAAATCCAAGAACACTTAAGTGAGAAAAAGACCTACAGCATTCAGTGAACTCCATATCCTCCGCCATCCTTTGCAGCATGCTCGTTGGCTCATTGAAGAAAACAGGGAAACTAATCTTCGTGAGGTCCTTGCCAATACTATGCTTCAACACGCTCCACAAGCTCGTACTTGGTCTCTCCTCGGCCAAGTTTAAGTGCGAACGCAGATTAAGATATCCGGCGTAGGGAGCCGCAGGGATATCAAGTGGCGAGTCACGGAAGAGACGCATAGACGACATGGTGGACGGCGTGGCGGTGGTAGGGGTCAAGATGGGCACCGAGGGCGAGAGGGCAGATGGGACGACGAGGCCGGGGAGAGTACCGGATTCAATGGCGTCGAAGAATTCGTCTTCATCGTCTGTAAGCTCACCCTCGTCATCTACAGTGACTGCGGCGGGTGTTGTGATAGGCGGATGTATTGGTATGGGACTAGCGACCGGGATTTGACCAACAGAAATTGGGGCTGGAGCAACATATGAGCTCAGCGAGGACATCGTCATTGTAGAATTAGATATCGAAGTTGTCGCCAGAGCTGTAGTCGAGGCCCTGTTGTTTTCTGAAGCATCGAGTGGCGTGTGTGGCCCCCCGGCACGGCCAAAAGCCTGTCCCCCAGCCTCCGCGTCTTCCTCCTTCACGCTCCCGCTCCTGGGAGCACCCAACACCGACAATTTCCCTCTAAGTGTGGTCCCGAACGTACCCTCACTTGTATCAAAGAACCTGCTTCCCCGCCTTCTACTCCTCGTGCGCAGCTCCCTCTCGAGCCCCTCGCCCTCCCTTACGACCGTTGCGAGACTCTCTGCCCACACCGCCTGCCTCCTCCGCGCGGTTTGAGCCTGCGCCTTGAACCACGTGTCTCGCTCGTGCGACATCTGAATGTGCTCCGCGAGCAGGGAGTGCGCAGTCTGTAGAGAGGAAAGGAGCGCCGCAGCAGGCGAGGGTGTCGTTGACGCAGGAGATGACGTCTGTAGTGAGGTCGTCGAGGTGGAGACGGACGAAGACATCGCGCTGGTATCGAGTGCCGCGACGAGCTGCAACGTGAGCTCCATCTGCGCTAGCGCCGTGTTGCCCTGTAGCTCATACACACTCTCGTGCGGCGGGTTACGTGAACTTTCCTCCCCGGCACTACCAGTGATACTTGCTTCGTCATCTTCGTCATCCTCGTCATATCCGTTCTCCCCCTCCTCCTCGTGCTGTTCATCCCCCTTGACACCGAGTCCCAGATCAGGTGTTGCGTCGGCTCCTCCAACGAAACTCGTTTCCGCACTCCCATCTCCACCCCTGGCCTTGCGCAGTAGCGTCCCAGCCTTACTCCTCACACTACGCCCAAAACTCTCTCCACTCTCCCCACTCGTCTTCCTCTCCCTCTCTCGCTCGACGCCTCTAAGACTCGCAGCTCTATTAGCATTAACACTCGCACTGCTGGCCTCGCCCTCCTCCCTCCTCGCCCCCTCTGCGCTCTTGCGAAGCGCGGCCGCCCAGCGCGCGGCTTCGACAGGGTGGTTCGCCTTCATGTACCACTTCTGTCCGTGGGCGTGGACCTCGATGCGCATGCGGTCGTTGGTGGTGCTGGAGGCGGTGCTGTTGCTCCGCGTGAGGCTAGGAGTGGAGAGGTGTGAGGACGTGGTCGTTGTGCTTGGAGGAGGGAGCCTGAGGATTGCAGATTTAAGGGATATGGAACCACGGGAGGCAATGGTCTCGTCAGATTGATGGCGGTAGTCTGGGGGTTTAGAGTGAGCGTGTGTTTGTAAGGGGACAACGAAGGAACGGAGAATTGGATAGCAGTATGTTACAAAAAAGAGAGAAAGAAGACAAGAACAAAAGAACAAAAGAGGAAAAAAGACGTACAAGAGAGTATACCATTCTTCAAGACAAACCAGCGGGTATTGTATCCCTTCGCGACGTTCGTGTACTTGTTGAGGTATCCTTTCATTGTGGGAGGATCTGATTCCCGAGTTGACGTCTCCGCCTCTCCGAGCAAGGTAGAGTCATGATTAGCAACTGTCAAGTAAACGTCAGAAGAATATAAGAACACAAACAGCATGCGTACTGACATTGTTTCAGGAAGACGCGAACTCGCTCGTCCTTTGCCGCTCCCAGTCCCTCCCCGGGCAACCTCCCTCGGCGATCTCGAACGAAAACATCCGCGCCAGCGCGTACTGCAAGTTCAATGAGGCGGAGATCGCGCCGACGGGCAGCCTCGTGAAGGAGAGACACGCCAGAGGTGTCGTCGAGGTATGAAAGGTTTACAAATCGAGTTCGTGGAGAGCCAAGGAGATCAATAAGCGCGGGAGGTGGAGGTGCTGCGGGTGGGGAGAGAATATAGGACCGGAGTAAAGAACGAAACGATGCGTTGAGGAACGCATGTGAGTCTGGAGGAAGGATTTGGTGACAATGACAACAAGACTGAGTAAGATGTACCTTGTATTGCTTTCACTATGTCCTTGCCCTTCGCAACCGCTTTCACGGATCTTCCCTCAGCGTCCCGCAGGGTGTCGTCGATACCTTCCTGCTCGAGCAACATCTGCACGATGTCAAGGCGGCCGAGGGAAGCAGCCAGATGCAGCGGGGTCGTTCCAGAGCCAGGCGGATGGATGCCATTCGGCGAGATGGCGCGATGAGAAAGGAGAAGAGCTACGGTTGGAACTGTGGCACAACGGATGGCGAGATGGAGGGCTGCGGCACCTGTGTCAATTGCTGGGCCCGAGGAGATCGTGCTCTTGCGCTTGTCCTTGGCAATCTCATCAAGAAATGGATGGATAAGCGCTGGATCTCCTGGAAAAGAAATGAGCACTTGTCCATTTGGACACGAAAGACGCGCTCGCCATTTCGGAGTGCTTGGAGGAGTTTTACTTGATAGAAAGTGTCTGATTCTGCGATGGAGGTCATATTTGGGAATGCGCCACAGTTTGGAGACTTACTGCTGCTTGAAGTTGTTGAGCGAATGGACTCGGCAGGCATCGTTGCCCAAACTTAAAAGAAGCGTTGTCACGTCAGAGAACCACTTCACGATCGACGCTGACAAATCGGCACGTGAAAGAGCGTTCACTGACGGACGCTTCTACTGATCTCAACTGTGCTGGACTCGCCCAGAGCCAAAAGCAGCCCAATGTCAACGACACTCACCAATAGAACGCTGGCAGCCTTTTCAGGTATCATTCTGCACCACCCACAACCACGGTACTCTGCCATTGTAGTTGTCAAGGTGCTCTACAAGCCGAGACGCTGAAGATTGATATTGGGTCCCAACATACTGACTTTCTCGCCGGTTAATCAACGTATAGAAGGGGGCAAATGATGGAGTATCTTGCATTTCATCAAGCTGCTGTCTTTATATGCTTCTCGTTCTTTGAGGAAATTATCGGACAGGCGAAGGATAGCTTGCTCGATCCATCTTCCCGCTTGATAATCTGCGTTTTCGTAGGTTTGTTTCGGGCACTGTCTTCTCGCGCTAATGTTAGTGTCGTGCATTCATGGCAGGCATCTTGAATTCGATCCCTTGTGGTTATATCGACCTCATCATCTTGTGGTGGTTAGCCATTCTATGCAGATGCAATGATTGTCCTCACCCGTCGACTTTCCCGGCTTCTGAGGGGCTCATCCAAAGACAAGTACTGCCACTTGTGTAAGAAGGGGTATGTATATATTTGCATATGCGCAGCATGATGAAACTCTTTCGTCCGCAGCTGCGAATTGCCCGGAAGTTGGCAAACTCTAAATTCGAGTGAAAATGACATCGTGACACAAATCCAATTACCGTGCGACAGACCGCCTGATCCTAGTCCATCTGTGACTGGACCCCCCGACTACACCGAGAGCCCCCATTTGTATAACGAGATCACGTACGAACAGAGAATTATTTCCCTTTCGTCCTCACTTCCCAGCGCACTTGATCTTGCCACCTATGGCACAAAGCTTGACATGAGGTTAACATGACGACGAGCCTTCCTTTGAGATGACTTCTCACCCTCGAAGAAGTGGCCATCAGTGTTATTTGCGGTTCTGAGTTGATTGACCTGTTGACATTTGATATCGTGAAGACGACAGAAAGTAAACGAATCATTCTACAGCAGCTACTGATATTCTACACATAGCTACTTCAAAGCTGTATGGAAACGAACACTGAATCACTCAATCTGCCCCATGATGATCAGGGCAAACAGGAATGCGGAGCACGTATCTATTTCGGGCGGCCTCCTAGGTTTCTACTCGCGATCAGCATCACGTATCCCCTGCGGACACCGATTGGCATCATGACCAGTCTCAATCATGATGAGAATGGAGTCGGTGCTGTGCCGCTGTCAACAAGAGCATCCATCAGATCCTCGACTGTGACGTATATATATGAGAGCTGGTTGGCACTCGGGATTTGCCTGATGCGTTACGATGTCTCGTACCACTTTCGTTGTTGACGACTCGGACTCCAGAATCAGATACGAGGGTAATTGGTCCAAGAGCTATCACGTAAACTCTAGCGGTGAAAAGAGCGTAATACCATTCCGTGGCACACGTACGCAGAGCCAGTACGGAAACATCTCGTTCTACTTTGATGGCAAGTCATGGGTTACATTGCTCTCTCTCGCTTGTTGAAATTGCCATGTAGGTTCGTCAATCGCTGCATTTGGATCCAACCACTCGTCACCCCAGCGCAATCAAAAGCGCAATAATTCCGACCGTTTCACGTGTTACGTGGATAAAATTCCCATTCCCCCCCCTGCACCTCCTGAAGTTCAGAATTACCTGTGCGGTAATAACACGCTCGATGATGGTCATCACCACTTTGAACTCCACATATCGAAACAAGATCCCAGCCTCATCTTCCTTGATTACCTCGAAGTCACCTCGGATTCTACATCTCCCCAGAGCAATACTATCAAGATCCTAGGTAACGACACTTCAGTGATAATGCCGAATGGAAACTGGACACCAGTTGAAGACAACTCCACATCCATAGAGACTAACTCTACGGGAGCATCCGTAACAATAAATTTCACGGGTATGTGAATACTATTTCTTGACTTGGCGTCGTCTTATACCGCCCTAGGTACGAGTCTCACTTGGGTCGGCTCCATTCCGCACAGCTCTTCTCCAGCAAGAGTAAACGGTTCATACAACATCGATGGAGAACGGAACAAGTCCTTCAGCGTTGATGTCAATGAACGTGATCAGATTTTTTTCGTTGCAAGAAAACGTTCGAATCAAAACCACACTGTCATCGTCACCTACGAAGGCAACAGTACGACTAACCCTCCTCTAGTTCTCGACTATCTCTATGTCGAAACCGGACCTATCCCCCGGGTTCCGTCGACTAAACATTCGCCTCCCGCACCAAAGACTCCACCTTCCGCGGTACCTCCTGCGCCAACGGCGGCCTCAACCAAGAGCAAAATCGACGCAGGCCAAATAGCAGGCGGCGTAATCGGCGGGGTCGTCTTCCTCCTCGCAGCACTAGCCCTCTTCCTCTTCCTCACACGGCGGCGGCGCCGCTCCGCCACGTTCCACCGCCAATGGCAATACCGGCAGTCTGACATCTCGGTCCGCGAACCGCTGAGCGACGGCCAGGGCCAGGCGCGCGGGCGCCTGAGGGACTCGGCGGCGCTGACGCTCGCGAATGGGTTTGGGTACAACTCGGCGACGATCGAGCAGACGCGTGCTATTAGGAAAGGGGAGGAGGCGGCGCGGGAGTCGGGTCGGTATGTGAATCGCGGACGGACGTCCGGGAGCCACTTTACGGATCCGTTGCCGTTGTATAATGCTACTTGATGCGACGCGACACGACTTTCATTCGGTTCATTTCTTTCTTTCTTTTGCGTGTATTATTATTGTTATTATGTTTATCGAGTGCTCGTACTTCGCGACTTGGTCTCCTTGCTCTCTTCCTCTTCCTAACACGCCGCCGATCCCGCCGCCAATATCATTGCCGACACAGAACCACCGAGCGACGGTCAGGCGAGCGGGCACCCGGGCACACGACACGACTTTCATTCATTTCATTCTTTCTTTTTTGTTCATGTATTATTATGTTCATTGAGCGTTTGTGAAGCTTGTTAGATACAGAAACTCAGGCAGTATCCAAAACGACTGATATTAGTCCTATGTACCTGTTAAATAAAGAGACTAATATAATAGTTCAGTCACACATTTATCTCTTAGTTGGTAGATCACATACCTCAGTCGGTATCCAAACGACTGAGGTGCTGTATCCGATCCGACTGTATAGTTTTTCGTAATCCGTCCGTTTCCATCCCCCTGCGGCACACCGCTCACGTGCCCGACTGGCGCGACGTGCGCGTACCGCGACTCCTCTCCAACAAAGCTACTTGGCAACTTGGTATCCTCGCTCTCTTTCTCTTCTTAACACGCCACCGATCACCGCCAATTGCATTGCCGACACATCTCGGCCTGAGAGCGACGGCCAGGCGCGCGGGTATTCGGGCACACGGCGCGACTTTCATTCAATTCAATTCTTTTTCTTTCTTTCTTTCTTTTTTTGCATGTATTATCATGTCCATTGAGCGCTTGTGAAGCTACCCCGCGACTGGTCTCCTGGCTCTTCCTCTTCCTAACACGCCGCAGATCCTACTGCCAATATCATTGCCGACCCGAGAACCACTGAGTGACGGCCAGGCGCACGGGCACTTGGGCACACGACACGACTTTCATTCATTTCATGTATTGTTATTGTTATTATGCCTCGCTCTCGTCATAGGCCGCGCGCGAGTCAGTTACGCATCGGTGACACCAAGACTTTGCATTCTTTTCATGTATTGTTATTATGTTAATTGAGCGCTCGTAAGCTCCTAAAGACTTGAACTCTTCACGCCTTCGACGCTGCTTACAGAACCGTTGCAATGCTAGTCGAAGCTACTTTGCGTTTTATTAGCTCTGGACCTGCTCTCCGCCCTTGTGCGCCGCCAACTTGGGCAGGCCGTCAACGACGTCCATCACGCGCTGGCTGTAGAATATATGGCACCTAGAAAGAGATCGCACGCACAGCAGAAGAAGGGGATGGCCACTCTTTTCTCTGTCGCAGGGAGCGTCAAAGTGGGGAAGAGCAAGAGCATGTTGCGCCCCTCGTGCGAGTTGTGCGCTGCGTTGTTGCGCGTGATGTGGACGTCGGGCTTGGAGAATATGGATGCCTGGGATGGGGTTGCTTACCCGACCACGGTGCGACGTGACGTAAGATGGTGACGTATGCGAGAGAATGGAAGACTATGTTGCCTCGTGTGATCGACGTGGGAGGTACGAAGCCAAGGGTGGCTCTTACCGTGTCCAGGAAAAAAAAACAATTGGCAGGCACACAGCGTGACACGGGTGACGCGTTACGGTTCCCATGCGGGCCTTTGTTGCCGCGGTCGCGATGAATATTCTTCTCATCAGCTTGTAGTCCCGACGACGACCACAGCCGCCATGGTTCCGCGCGCCGTCGCCCAGAACGAGGGCCCGGGCGCCACAGACGGCGTCGTGCTGCCTCTCCAGGTCGTCGCAACCAGCGTCTTCGACATGTGCGTGTCCCAGCGTCTGTCTTTTATTTTGCCTAGCCTGATTGGGATCTCCAGAGCGTACACGATAGACGCTCGAGTCGGCGCTGACGCACAAAAGCTGTCGCTGCAGGTCGACACTGGATCGTCTGATCTCGTGAGTCGTGCCAAGCTCTTGCGGCTCAGCTGACCTCTTGCAGTGGATTGCTTCCAAATCCTGTTCTTCGTCAGTCTGCGCCCAGACAAACGGCCATCTCTACGACTCGTCCAGCGCCGCACCGACCGGCCAGGACTTCACCATCCGCTATCTCCAAGGCATCGTCTCTGGCCCCATCGTCTGGGACAAATTCGACATTGGCGGCTACAGCCTCGACTCGCAGGCCCTCGGTGAGTTTCCCGAGTTCTTTCTGACGCCGCTCACCCCACGACCAGCGGCTGCTACCGACGTCGACGCCGAACCTCTCAGTCCCGGCTTTAGCGGCATCCTCGGCCTCGCACTCCCTCTCAACTCGATCATCGCCGGCCAAATCCCCCCCGTCACCTCCAACTCGCCCGACGGCGCCGCGTGGGCGTCCAACCTCTTTTCCATCACACCCGTGTCATCTGCGCCCTCTGCCCGCTTCCTCTCCCTCCTTCTCTCGCGCCCGGGCTCGGATGCGGTTCCTGCGCAGCTGGGCATTGGCCGCCATCCGAGCTTTGTCAAAGACCCGTCTGCTGTACAGTACGCCGCTTTGGAGAGCGAGAGGGAGGGCACGCTGTTCTGGAAGGTCAGCGTGCGCGAGATCACCGTCTGGGTCGACGGAGAGGCCCGGCCTGTGCAGATTGGCACGAGCAGGAACGGCGCGCAGTTCCCCAGCGCCGTGCTCGATAGTGGGGTGCCGGTGATCTTTGCGCCGAGCGCCGTGGCCAACGGTATCTATGGCGCGATTGGCATAAACCCAGCGTCTGATGGCCAGTGTGAGTGTTCGTTTGTCAATCCAACGTGTTCTGACTTGGACCAGACTACGTACCATGCACGACGCCTCTAAACCTGACGATAACCCTCGACGACCGCACCGCCATCCCGCTGCACCCGCTCGACCTGACCGCCAAACCCGCCAACGACAACACCGCGCGCTTCTGCACGGGCATCATCCAAGCCCTCGACTCTGCCCTCACCCCCGCCGACATGATCCTCGGCGTGCCCTTCCTGCGCAACGCCTACACCGTCATGGCCTACGAGCCGCCGTCCCCCTCGGGCGCCTTCACCACCCCGACCAACTCGTCCACGGGCGCCGGCAACATCAAGCCGCGCCTCGGCCTCGTGGGCATCACGGACCCCGCGACGGCGCTGGGCGAGTTCAACACCGTGCGCGTGCTCAACGAGCCCCTCCCGGGGGGCTCGAGCGCGGGCGCGCCGCCGGGCGACACCGGCGCAGGCACGACGCTCGGCGCGCACCGCGTCTCGGTGGGCATCATCGTCCTCGTCGCGCTGCTCGGCTTCTTTGCGCTGTGTCTAGCGCTGTTCGGCGTGCGCTGGTGGCTCACGCGGCGGCGGTTCCGCCGCGCCGAGGCGGGCGCGGGCGCGGGGGCGTCCACGGCGAGCGTGGAGAAGGAGGCGGGGTACGCGTATGCCTACGGGAAGGAGGCCGTCCCCGGGACAGAGCTGTATGCGGACGAGGAGACGATGCGCAGTGCGCGGTGGGAGCCGTACATGCAGGACCACGGCCTCGTGGATCTGCGGCGTGCGCCGGCGGACGAGGGCTGGGGCGAGCGCGAGGACACGCTCGTTGGGGGCCGGCGCGAGGCTGTGCGCGCGCATGAGCGCACGCCGAGCACGGGCGTGCCGCTGTTGCATATGGACGAGTTTGGTGTGCGGCAGGGCGCGGGGGGCGAGCGGGCGAGTATGGCGGGCGTGGGCACTGCGCGGTGGAGCGGCGGGGAGCGGTAGCGGTAGCGGTTGGATGGATCTGCGGTATTTAAGCCTGGGACCTCACTCCATGTGTACTAGTACTCACTCTTTACTCTGGGACACTTTTGGTTGTTATTCTTTTCCTTGTTATTATGATTCATTTGCGAGGGGCGGCGTCTAAGAGGCTCCTATCACTATTGATCTTATCATAACGACGAATCTTATCTCATCTCCTGCCTTGGACCCTCCCCTGCCACCTCCCCACTCGTCCATCCTACACGCCAGGCTCAAGTCCGTCCACCGCAAACGCGCTGCACAACAAACCACGCAGCACGCATGTGCGAGCAGGCGCACCGTTTCTACACCTGCGGGTACGAGGCGTTCCACCAGTGTGCCGCGCGGGCGGGGACCAACGTCAAATGCAAACCTATCACTCAGGTCTAACTCCCGGACAAGAGTCATATGTGTTCTAAACACTTGGTAGAGCCAGGAAAAGACGAGATGGTGATACGAGCGTACGTGTTTGGGGGGTCCTCTGTTTTTTGTTCGAGCGCTCATGGTGATTCAGGCGCTGATGCTTGCGGCTGCGTGTGTACCATATACGTGTCGAACATGTCTATGTTGTCCAATGACCCGAGATACTTTTTGTTTCGTCAGTGAGTTTGCTGCCTCGACAAGCCGACATGCGAAAAAACCTGAGCTGAAAACTGTAATCAGTGGGAACGCCCAAAACGGTAGGCAAAGGACTGATGACCACCCCCATCACAAAGCAATGGCGGCGCTGGTAGCTGGCCCAAAGACAAAATGTAGCCCGTTGCTTTTCGACTATGGTTTCCTCACAGCCCCGACGTGGGCACATTCCCCAAAGACGGCTCGGGCCCCGCCGGCCAACGCGTCTCGTAGGGTCTCTCTTTGCTCGTGTCCGCTCCAACCGCCTCGGTACCTCCACCTGTCGACTGCGATGCCCCCAAAATCGACGTCTTCGAGGCCGAGCACTCCAAGAACACTGCACTCGGCCACGTCGCCTCCATGTCCGCCCGATTCGCGCCGTCAGTGGTCCGTGTGCAGTCCCAACGTCACCAGGCCCGGCACCTACAGGGGCAGCGCCGTGCAGCAAGCCGTCAGTTGCATCGTCAGCCTGTGGGAAGAGATGGACGCGTATGAGAGTTTTTTTTTTCTTCATTCGCGATGAATGGAAGCGTCGACTAACCCTGGCGTGGCGCGTAGATCCCAACACGACGGCGTGGGATCGGGAAAAGCCCAAGAATAGTCTGGTATGTCTTGCGCGTTGTTCGACCGATGTTGGACCTCACCCTCAAACTTGTAACTTGATCGCACGCAATCATTGGAACACTTGGGACTCTTGCTCTTCAAATGCTACGTTACACCCCTCACGCGCACAAACTCGGTCGTTGTGGCTGCTTTATATACATTCCCGTACAATAGGTACCCCTTCATCTATTCCCTATTCGTTCGCTGGAGTTTTTCGTTTCTTTCCGTCGCTGGGATGCATACTCTGTATTGGCGTGCAGATCCAACTGACGCTCCTCGTATCTCATCAAACCTCGCTTTCCTTCCTGACTTGGTTTACTCCAAACCTCCAAGGCCACCGCAACCCCACGCCATCGACCAGCCAGGCTCCCGCCAAGCCCAGCACCAGCACCAGTCCCATTAGCAGGCCCACCATCAGTAGCACAACGCCCTCCAGCGCCTCCAGCGCTCTGCCCCTGCGCTCTGCCTCAATCCTGGTAACTACGAATTCGGTCGGCCAACCTGGGATTTCTAGCATCGTCGTTCTATCGACTCCTGCCGCATCTTCTTGTTGCGCATGCTTAGCTCTGGCATGGCGTACTCATCACCGCATTCGTTCGACGCTTTTCTTCCAATTGCTCGGGGACCCCGTTCGAGGCAGACCTGTTCGCATGTTTGAGTGTATTATCGCAGGACTGGTGCGTCTGCCATTTTGAAACACTCCATTCTCATTCTTGGTCCTTGCAGTCCTCATGTATCGTTATCATCCATCTCCGGGGTTGACGTCCGTTGGCGACAGCTTTCGAAGGATATCTTCCCTCATTCTCATCCGGGGTCCTTCATACCTGTGGGCGACTCAACGCGCGATCTTCCTGTGTAGTGGTTGGTATCCTCGGTGTGTGCGACTGTCATGCCACACAGTCTCCTCTTGGGTTGTGCACTCACAACCCCTGCCCCGCAACGCCCTGGCGCTCTCATATGAAAGGACACAGACAGAGTCATCCTTCCTCCCCAATCTTGACACTTTTCCATCGAGTATGCTGATACGTAAACCCAAGGATCGACCCCGTTTTCAGGCTGAATAAACACTCCGTTGCCGAGGGTCATCGCTTCCCATACATGTATCTCTTTTGGATCCTTTTTCAGTTCTCCGTCCCGTAGCCTTATGTAACGTCATTCTCTTGCCTTGTTTAAAAATAGTCACTGAAACGTAAAACTGTGTCCATTGTCTGAAGTCTGCGGGTCTGGCTCTTCTTTTATCGCGACTTCTTGAAGTCAGATAAGCGCCCAGGCAACGTGTTGTTTGCTATATATTCCTACTCCACATCTCATCTGCTCCTTGCAAGCTCTCGCCATGCCACGAACACGAGGTAGCCGCAAACGAAGCGCTGCTCACCCACCGTCTCATGTACCTACCTTCCCGTCCAACTCCAGCGTTAGCTCACTGCCCTCACGCATTGTGTGCTTTGGTATCGCTGACAAGTACCTGCTAGGATGCATTGAACGAATTCTTCAAGGACCGTAATGGATTCGCACATGATCCTTCCAACCCTGCGTGGAAGGAATTCCGTCGTTTAGCTCACTACCTCGAATGGAACAAGGAGGAGAAGAATGCGCAGAAAGAGAATTTCAAGGACGTGCTTGCACAGACCTTCAACTATATGTACGGCACGGATGTGAATAGCTCAGAGTCTTGGACTGCTCTGTGTCGCGTCCTACAGATTACCCCTGTACCAGAAGGGCTACATGCCTGTCGAAAGGTCGGTATTTTCGCTGCCGTCGCAAGTTGAATTCATTATGCATTGCGAATAGGCCGTTAAAGCGGTATATGTTAACCTTGTTGACTTGGTCGACCATCGTCAAACCGGAGAACCAGTCCTGCTTTTTGATACCGAGGCCGAACTAAGCGCGTATACCCGCAAAAACAGAAAATACTTCCCGAAAGAGAGTGCCTATGCGGGTGGGTTACTTAAATACCTGCTACGCAATATCTTCAAACCAAGGAGGGGGCGCATTCGACACTGATCTGATAGGGAACACTTACAGAACAGGAACTTCAGTATGTCTTTTTCAATTGTGCAGCCACTCGGGTCAAAGTTTCACTATCCATCAATCCTTGACCAATTCTAGTCTTTTCGTTTGTCATGACAATCGTAGTTATCAGATGAATTTACGAGTTTTGTATCTTCTTGGTTATGAGGGATCCGCCACCATCACTACATTCAACTCAGCTCCACTCAATTTTTGTAATTGAGAGGTCGCCGTCCAGTCACCTGATGTTTCTTTATGCAATGTGAGTTGCGTCAGAACCCTGGGCACCTTCTTGCTTCTCACCATGTGTTTCTTCTTTTTTTATCCAAGATATAATGAATACCCTCCTGATCTTGTTGAGAAGACTTTCGGCGTACTCGATATATATATATATATATATATATCCCCATTTCCACAATTCTTAAATTCCCACAATGTCACAACCAGGAGGCAATATTAATCAGGGTGCTCGTCAAGCGTCTCATGCATCACTTGCTATTTCTAGCCGCCTTCCTCACCAATACCTGTCTGGATTACGCTAGGCTGCATCGATAAGATTCTTCAAGGACGGTGATGGGTTCTCATCTAATTCTTCTAAACCTGCACGGCAGGAATCTGACCACCTCCAGTAAAAGTAAGAGATGACTAAAGACCAATACTTTAAAAATGTACTTGTGAAAACCTTCAAAGGTACATATGGCATGGATGAGAGCAGCTTGGAATCGTAAACGGCTTTGTATCGTGTCCTTCGTATTACCCTTAGAAGACATGTTTCTGCTTTATCTGGAATAGGTCATCCAATCAGTATTTGCTAGTCTTGTTGACTTGGTTGACAATCATCAGACCCGAAAACTCTCGAGTGCGGATATGGTCGTCTCTAGTCCTGCTCAACAGTATCATGACACTACCTGCGCCTCAATAGAAGATACATTGTTGAGTTATTCGCAGGATGATTTGCCTCAAAACAAGACGAGGCACCTAAAAGTATTTCGGTCCGTCTAACAGAAAGAGGCGTGAATTCTAATAGTCAAACTAGGACCATGAGGTGCATGCGAGTTAGGTGCTTGATTTTTTCAACCCTGTTTTTTACTCTGAGGATAAGAATGAATGATATGACGAGGGTTTGAGCTTGTTGTAACAGTGCATCTCAGAGAGTAAGATAGATAAGGACGAGACAATTAACAAATCCTTAGTTTCCAAGTGTAGAATCCCAGGAAGCGTGTCAAACAAAAGGTGATGTTTCTGGATACGTTGAAGAGCAAGAAAAAGACAACCAGATCCAATTTGTGCACGCCCTCAGTAGAAATAATGGATGAGCATCAGAGAATGGGATCATAGAGTCACAGGAAGGGCTCAACGAGCATGTTCGTAAAGTTACGTATCTGACTGGACAGAAGAACAAGGAGTTCAACCCAGGTGAGCCTACTCGATCACTAAGACAGACTCACAAGGGTGAGAGAAAGAAGGAAAAACGTACGAGGTGGTGTCGTCCCACTAATCTGATTCACCTCTCGACTTCATCTGGCTCTGTCTAAAGTTCAAAATGCAGATACTCCATCCCCTGCACAATCTCCGACATATACCTGAACAGAGCCCCCTCCCTCTCCATCGTATCCCCCTTTCCCTCCTGTCCATTCCCGCTCCGATCGACCTCCAACCTTTGGCCCTCTTCTTCCCAGATTGGGAATACTACCCTCCCATCTGTACCCACGCCCACATTCCCTCCCTCCATAGTCCTCTCCAACCTCTTCAAAAACTCCACCAAACTGCCTCTCCTCATATACGCACACACAAAGAACCACGACCGTTCAACACACGCGTTACTCGCCCCATATAGATCCAGAACGGTGCCTCAGGCGCACCTCACGCACAAACAGCTCCCGCGGCATCGTACTTGATTGCGACCGGCTTCCCGCGCCACGTCCCGCGATAAACATCGGAGAAGAACCCCGTGCCAATCTCCCATCGCTTCTTTGGGATAGGTCCAGGTTTAGCTTGACTTTTCGTGAGGGGGGGGGACATTATGGGCCTGGCTTATCAAGGCCTTGACTAGCTGAGGAGGTGCAACAGGAGACATTTGAGAGTATAACTGCTGAACACGGTATTTGCATGCTTGACGCGTCGACGCGACAGATCACAGGATAATCATGTGATCTGATGTGATCGATACTTTTGACAATGTAGTACAATGGTGGCTGAGTGTTTGTATTTTTCAACCGGGTGAGGCAACAGGTATTAGTTGTTCGAATGTAACCCTAGATAATAGTACTGAGGCAGTAGGTAGAGGACGTACCAACGATGACACCTTTTGCCTGGGGTCACGCTGTAACAAAGCCTCACGCCGGTTCCGGTTCCCGGCGTGAGTCTTAATTCCCGCTTACCTACATAATGCAGAAGGACCTTATTGAATGCTCTCCTTCGATCCGGATATCACACCGATTTTGACAAGGTTCACAAACACGATCCTTCACGGCGATCCTACGGTGCGTCTACGAGGAAGAAAGAGCGGCGAGTTATGTCACATCTGACCTCAAGAATCAATACATTTAACCACTTCGGTACCAACCATCAGATACCGCAGCATCTCCTGCGACTTCGAAGCGCAGACTTCCTAATCGCGATACGTAACAATATAATATGTAGGCTACGTGCATCGACGTGCATCGACGTGTCTCGACCGCCAAGTATCACAAAATGATATCCATCGATTCCTATCTTGAGCTTGCGGCCAGCTGGCCTGTACATCTCATTTTCAACCTCCATTCTCGCAACACGTTCTTCACTTGTACAAGAATTTTCGAGTGACGCTCATCGTTCTTCCGCCGACTGAGCCTCCTCGCTCCTTTGTACGTGTATCGTTCTGACAACAATGTCGATACTTCATCAAGTCGAATCTCTACTCTAGTCCATGCAGTTCGCGATTACTGATCTCGATCTCTCATCTCTGTGTCATTGTAAGGTTCTACCCCAGTGTAAACCAATGTGAAGACCACGATGCAGCCCTCTTTTCTCAACACTGACGCTGGAACTAGTGGTCCTTGCATGCCTAAGGAGTCTTATCGTTTGCTCCTTAAGAACTGCGATATGGCTCAATGATTTTCGGGCGCTTATTCTTTTTACGATGGCAAAGTCCTCCCTCCCCGATAAATATGCGTTGATGAGACTATCGTCGATTAGTTTGTACTATGCATCTCTGCTTGGGAGCGACTGAACAGAGGACAAAACATCCTTCTCGGAGCTCAAAGAGAGCGCCGACAGTCTGGCGGATTGGTGTGCTGAGTTCTTTGTTACCTTGTGTAGGTTTTGGGCCATGGAGAAGGTCTATCCCATCGGGATTCATCTCCTGCTGGAAGGATATGGAAGATGTCAAGTATGATGTTCCATCCTTGTCATGGTGCCTGAACACCGATGTTCGATTGACTCTGGTCCAGCCTGTCTAGGTTATTACGGTAGTATCTGATCTTCAAAAATTGTCAAAAATTGTAAGCATGTTTCTGGTCTCACCGAACGTTTCTGACAGTATGTCAGGAAACCTCTATAAAATAGCTCTTTCCAGGTCTTACGTATCATCGTGTCACTCATGAGTCTACTACGAGAACCAGTCTTCCCTCCCATTGACGGCTCAGTGACCATTCCAGAGTCTATCGATTTCAACTGGAAGCACAATGCTTACCTTCAAAGTCCCAACCAGGAAATTATTGCAGTCATCGCGTTAGCCGACACGATTGTGTATCAGGCGATGATGGTAGGAGTAATGATAGCTGGCCTAGTGGTTTGTGAGTTTCTTCGGTGACCCAACTCTAATAACCTCAAACATTTCACATTCTCTAGCCCGCTATGAAGCTTCTTGG
>JAGGAQ010006199.1:0-27309 GCA_017657225.1 Termitomyces sp. T69sscA
TCGCACCAACCCCCGGCACTCGTCTTTCCCCCTCCCCTGCACTCGTCTCACCCACCGGCACTCCCGGCGCTCCTCTACGCACCTCCCCCCGCCCCGCTTTGGTCTCCTACACCTCGTGCTACTCCCGGTGCTCTGTGTTCGTGCACGGTGAATTGACATAAGGTGGATTCGCCCAGTAGACTGAGCCCCCGAGGTCAGCGGAACCTGACACACCACCTTCATCGTGCGATTTGAGAAGGAGGCCTATGAAACCGGCTGGAACTACAACGCTCTCCGATTTGCCCTTCACCACACCCTGCTTCAACGCATCAAGGACGTCCTCCGCCTCACCCCCAAGCAACCCAGTTACGATGGTTACAAGGCCCTCGTCACCCAGATTGACCAGCGGTATTGAGAGGATTGCAGTGAGTACTCAGCACCCCACGCGCCTTGGAACCCCTCCAGGAACTCCAACTGGCAAAGCGGGGCTGCCGCAAGCAACCGGACCACCGGCGCTGCACCACCTCCCAACCCTGCCGCTCGGCTGCTCATGGGATGAGGACCGGCTAACATCAGCCGACCCCTGAGACCCCACCCACAAACGCAACTCAACACCGCTGATACGCAGGAAGCCCCGGACCCCAACCAGACCGACCCCAACTCACCTACAGACTCTCATGACACCCCAGACTACGCCGACAACAAGAAGGCTCTGTGCGTGAGTAGGTTCAGGAACCGGCCGTGGATCGACGTACTGGAGGAGATGCAGGAGAAGCAACAGCGTGAGGGGGCATGCATCTTGTGTGGTGAGCAAAGTCACTTCATCAATGAGTGTCCTAAACGCCAGGTTGTGGGACGAGCCATGTGGATCATCAATGGCGAAGACTGTGACTTCCGGTTTATGGAAAACGACCCAGCGGTTTAGATCATGAAGACGCACTAAATTGCGGACCAGACTTCAACATCTTCTCCGCCCTGGTTACACACCTTCATGCAACGGCTCTATCCCAGATACTTCCTTGGCTCACCTCCCCTCCTAGTCCTCCCAAACTCTTCTCCTCCACACTACCCTCCCATGCACCTCCGCCCTGGTCAGAATCCTAGTTGATAGCGGCGCCACCAACAATTTCATCAACAAATCTCTGGCAACACTGGCCGCCACCCTTCAGAAACTACCCCTCCCCATCCGCCTCACCCTCTTTGACAGGAGCTCCACCTCCACTGGTGACATCATCCACTACATGCAGACCACCCTCACCTTTGCCAAGAGTCAGCAGCAAGACCTCTGGTTGCTTGTGACCCACCTGCACGCCTCTGCCCCCCTTATCTTGGGTCTCCTCTGGCTCCGTTCCACCAACCCTCACATCAATTGGTGGAACCTCACCCTCCACTTTGACTGCCAATCCCTGGAGTCCCCGGAGCCCATCCCCTTTGATGTCACCGCTCTGGTCAGCACCATCGACCATCCCCACACCCCCTCGCAACTCCGCTTGAAGTTTGCTCGGTCGTTTGTCCTCAACGCCTGACTTGGTGACTCACCACGGGTTCTCACTGCCCTCATTGACAGCGGGGCCACCAGGACGTTCGTTAATGACCAGCTCGACCTTAGCCATAACCCTCTCAATAGACCAATGGAGCTACAACTCTTTGACGGTAAGCCCACCACCGCTGGGCCTATCACTAAGTCCCACACCAGCTCCATCACTCTCGACAACGGTCTCCGGTTCCTGGTCCATCTTCTGGTCACACAACTCCTGGAAGTCACCTCCATCATACTAGGATTACCCTGGCTGCGCGACGTCAACCTCGACATCGACTGGAAGGACCTCACCATGAAGTTCCCTGGGACCGGCGCCTGTCTCGCCGCCATCAGCCTCTGCCTCCAACCCACTAGCAACCCCAGCAAGGCCAGAGCTACCGGCGAGCCTACAGCACCCCCAGACAACTCTGGTGAGCCCTCTTCCACTCGGCACGTCCTGGGTGTATCCCCAGTCTTTCCCCCCAACATTCCCTGCAACAAGTATAAAGGCCCACTGTCACAACCTGCTACCGACCTCCGGGACTCAGCCCCGGCCCTGGAACTCAGCCCCGGCCCCGGAACTCCAACGCTCCCAAAACCACCTCCACGACCGCCCCGGGCCCAGACCGCTACCCGACCAACCCTCCCCGGCCATCACTGGCCATCACCGCCCGTTGCCACCACAGCCACCACCACTTGCGGCACCCCCCGGCCATCACTGCTGTGACTGCCACATCAGCATTGGGTCTTGGCTATCATGCCACATCAGCGCCAGCACCACCCATCACCCCTGGCCTGCGCTGAGACCCCCATCATGCATCATGATCATGCATCACTGCTGCCGACCTCCGCATGCCACACCCGCTCCCACTCCCTCCTCACCACCCCACCATTGCAAGTCTCTGCGCTTTCAGTGCGAGACCTTTGCGCTGTGTGACATGTCTTAATCTCACTCCATGTGGCCCCCGGGTCTCACTCCAAGCCCCGGCACCACGATCCGCTGCTGGAACCCAGGCCTGAGCCTCAGGCCATATGTACTGCGTAGTATATAAGTTGTAGAGTAGTAAGTAGGTACTCTAGTCTTGATATTACTGTAACCCATCTCGTTTGTTGTGTTTTTGTCTCTGCTTTGTTTCTCGCACGTCCCGGTCTCGATACTTTTACTTGCTCCTTTTTCTTGTTGTACTCGTCTCACTTCGTCTCTCTGTCTCCACTCGTCTCGTACTTCTAATCTATTCTCGTTGTTCTCTTTTCCCTTCTCTACTCTAAGTTCTCTTGACTCTCCATTCCCGGCTCTTCTCTTCAACTTAATCGTTTCCATCTCCCGTTATCTTATCTTGACTCTTTCCCCTTTTGGTTATCCGACTTCCCTGGTTCTGCTTCCATCCCCGGGACTCGCTAAGTCCCCGCATCTGATTATCTCTTGGTCCCCGGGACTTGCTTGCTCACCAGCGCTCGCTCGTCTCATTCTCTTGCACCCCTGAGACTTGCACCAACCCCCGGCACTTGTCCTCCACCTGCCCCGGCACTCATCTCACCCACCCACGCTACTGGCACTCTTCCACGCACCACCCCCCACCCCGCTTTGGTTTCCTACACCTCGCGCTCCTCCCGGTGCTCTGTGTTTGTACACGGTGATTAACTGTAAGGTGGTTCGCCCAGTAGACTGAGCCCCCGTGGTCAGTGGAACTTGACACCCACACTACTCCACTCCTCGCCCCTGGACAACCCCGGGCCCCAGTGACACGGATCAACCCCCCAAACTCCTCGACCCGGACACCCTCAACATCAAAATCATCGGCCCAGCCCCCTTCACCTGTATCCTCCAGGATGGCACCCCCGCCTTTCAGCTTCATATCTCCCTGGCGCTCCCAGAAGAACACCTAGGCGCAGATACGACTGCTCTGGAACTAAAGACAGAGGAACAAATATTACATGGAGTAGTTCCCCTGGAGTATTATGAGTTCGCTGACATGTTCTCTGAAGGAAGCGCCAAGGAGCTCCCCCCTTACTGGTCATATAACCACAAAATCGACTTTGAAGACAGCACCGCACCCTCCTTTAGCAAAATCTACAACATGTCAGAAATTGAACTCCGCACATTGAAAGACTACCTCGATGACATGCTCGGTAAAGGGTTTATTCGACCCTCAATCTCCGCTGCCAGGGCTCCGGTCCTGTTCACAAAAAAGAAAGACGGCTCCCTACACCTTTGCATCAACTACCAGGGCCTCAACAAAGTCACAAAAAAGAACCGGTATCCACTCCCCCTCATTGGTGACCTTGTTGACCGCCTTCATAGCGCCAAAGTCTACACCAAAATCGACCTCCGCTCCGGCTATAACAATGTCCATATAGCCCCAGGGCATGAATGGAAGACCACCTTCTGCACCCACTACAGCCTCTTTGAGTACCTAGTGATGCCTTTTGGTATGACCAACTCCCCTGCCACCTTCCAGTACTTCATGAATGACATCTTCCACGACATGAATGACGTTTTTGTTATTGTGTACCTGGACGACATCTTCATCTACTTGAACTCACTGGAAGAACACCACACCCATGTCCACCACGTCCTTGAACAACTCCGGGAGTACCACCTACACGCCAAACGAGAAGTGCTTGTTCCATACCACCGAAGTCGAGTACCTCAGCGTTATCGTCACTCCGGATGGCATTCACATGGACCCTGCCAAGGTAGAAGCCATCCTCAACTGGCCTCCACCCCGGAGCGTAAAGGAGGTGCAGTCTTTCCTTGGTTTCGCTAATTTCTACCGCCGGTTCATTGATAACTACTCTGGGATCACCAAACTCCTCAACCGGCTTACAAGGAAGGACACTCTGTGGAACTGGGACAGCCGGTGCCAGAGCGTATTCACCCTCCTCAAGAAGGCCTTCACCTCCGCCCCCATCCTCCACCACTTCGACCCCTCTTTCCCCATTGCTCTCGAATGCGACGCCTCTGATTATGCCATCACCGGTATACTCTCACAGAAGGACCCTAGCGGTGACGAGCTCCAGCCCGTTGCTTTCTACACCCGCTTGATGATCCCCACGGAGCTCAATTATGACATCTACAACAAGGAGCTCCTCGCCATCGTCGAAGCCTTCAAGCAGTGGTGGGCCTACCTTGAGGGCGCCCCGCACTGCATCCAAATCTACTCAGACCACAACAACCTGCAGTACTTCACCACGACCAAGCAACTCAGCTGCTGCCAAGCCCACTGGTCTGAAATCCTCTCTGAGTACGACTTCACCATTCACTACTGCCCCGGCTGACTTGGTGCCAAGCCTGACACCCTCACCTGGAGACCAGACATGTATCCTAAGAAGTCGTTCAAGGCGGAGCGCAATGCGTTTAACTATTGAGTGGTAATCCCACCCGAACACCTTCATGCCATGCTGATTATGAATGAAGAAGGTATCCTACACCAAATTCGCAATGCCTCCCAGGACACCTTCTTCACTCAGCATGACCCCCAAAACACCCCCACCAATGAGGCCAACAATGACCACCTCTTCACCCTCTCCCCCGATAACCGACTCTTGCTCCAGGATGGATGAATCTATGCCCTGGACCATCAGAAGATCTGCTTGGACATTTTGCGCCAACACTACGACCATAAGCTTCACAGACACCCCAGGATTCATAAGACCCTCCAACTCATCTCCCGGACTTACTTTTGGCCAGGTATGAAGAAGGATGTCTCCTGGTATGTCCAGGCCTGCGAGTCATGCCTCTGAGCTAAGGTTCCCTGCCACCGCCCCTACGGCCTTCTCAAACCCCTCCCAGTCGGTCGCTGCCCCTGGTCCTCTATCTTGATGAACCATATTGTCAAACTCCCCGAGTCGAAGAGCTTCGATGCCATCCTTGTCATTGTCTGTCACCTCACCAAGCAAGCCATCTTCATTCCCTGCCGCACCACCGACAATGCCCTGGAGTTCACCAAACTATTCCTTGAACACGTGTTCTCCAAGCACGGACTCCTAGACAACATTGTATTCGACCACGGCCCCCTATTCGTCTCCCAGTTCTGGCAGTCTCTGTGTAAGGCCCTAGAGATTAAAACTAACCTCTCCACCGCTTACCACCCAAAGACCGACGGCCAGACCAAATGAGTGAACCAGACCTTGGAACAGTACCTCTGCCTCTACATCAACTACCTACAGAACAACTGGTGTGCGGAACTGCCCTTGGCAGAGTTCACCTACAACAACACCCCCCATTCTGCCACTGGCATGTCACCTTTTTATGCTAATAAAGGTTACAACCTCCGGCTCACCCTCTCCCTTAGAGACATCCCCTCCCACATAGCCCATGAAGTGGCCCAGGACCTCCAGTTGCTGTACCAATTCCTCCAGGACAAAATCGACATGGCCAACAAGGCCTATGCCAAGCATGCCAACACCTGCCATGAATCAACCCTCGACTAGACCCCTGGCACCCTCGTTTGGCTCGACCAGTGCAACCTGAAGACCTGGCGACCCTTGATCAAGCTCGATCACAAACGCCTCAGCCCCTTCAAGGTCCTCTGGAAGGTCTCCACCCATGCCTACAAACTCGACCTACCCCCAGGACTCAAGGGACTACACCTGGTCTTCTACATTTGCCTCCTCAAAAAATACGCCCTGGACCCCTTCTCTGAACAGCAACCTGGCCGACCGCCCCTTATCAAAGTCAAGGACAAATACCACTACGAGGTCGACCACATCCTCGACTTCCACCTCATCCACGGCCACCTTCACTACCTTGTCTGCTGAAAAGGCTATGGGCCCAAGGACAACACCTGGGAACTGAGGAAAAACCTTGCCGGTGCCCCCGCCAAACTCCAGGACTTCCACTGGCAGCACCCCAACAAGCTTCAGGACTCCTGGGATTAGCACTCACAGATGGCATCAGTGGGCGTAACCCCTGCCTCTGGTTTGATCAGGGATTCAACTCCTGCCAAGACTCCTACGTGTTTTCTTATATATTTCCTGCTTTCAATTCTCACCCCACCATCAAAAAGCTTCAAATGACAAGAAAAAAACATATGAATTACCAAGTTAGAAGTACAAATGCTACATTCGAGTTTCGGCCCCAAGAAGACAAGTCCAAAAAGAAGGCAAACTTGGTAAGCACAGCAGGCAGTGACTACTCAATCCCCGCATCCTCCTCCTCTCGACTCTCCACCGCCAGCCCGATGACCAACATCACTGTCTCTATCTGGGTCGCCAGCACTGCCAGATGCTCCTCCTGCACCGGTAAACCCTTCCCTGCGTCAACCGCCACGTCCAACCACGACCCAGGGGTGATTGTGTTCTGCCGCCAGTGACCCGCCAATAGAATATCCAGCTGAGCCAGACCAATGTCCAGCTTTGCCGATAGGTTGAAGGGCATCTGGCCCACACCTTCCCAAAGCAGCGCATGGGCTGCCGACGTGCCGTCCAGAAGCAATCGGTGCTTTTGGGCCCAGCCTACATCAAAAATTAGCTAACCGGTCTGACAGCGAGTGGAACACTTACGCAGAACCCCTCTCTGGAATGACGCCGCCTCCAGTAACGCCTAGTCCTGCCGGCGCACTGCCTCCCGCTCTGCCGCCCATGCCATGCCCACTGCCTGACCCTCCCCTGGCGTCTCCCTCACCACCCTCAACTCCAGCTCTGCGACTTGGGCCCTCAGCACTGTCAGCTCCGCATCCCGCTCTCGCACCGCCACCAGCACAACGTTCCAATCCCGCCGGGCCTGGTCCCAGTCCAGAGTCGCCACCACCAACTCGTTTTGCTCCTTCTCCACCTGCACGTACCCCTCCTACAGGCGCCGACATAACTCCATGGTCAATGCTAGCAGGCTCTGCTCCATTGACTTTTGCGGTGGGGACCAGGGGCATGCCGTCGTCGGCAAGAAGAAATGAAGCCCTGGGGGACCCGCCATCGCCGCATCACCATGGGGCCTCTTGCTGGGTCCTGCCTCTGGCGATGGGAAGGCTCGCCGCTTCCTCCATGCTACCACCAAAGGCTGCTGCTTTCTACGCAGTGGTCCTATACAAACGACAGAGGCCAGGGCCGCCTCCTCTTCTTCCTCGCTAGTGCTCGACTCCTCCCCTGACCCTGACAGACCCTCCTCAGTCTCCCCAGGACATGGGCCTTCCTCTCTACCCACCGCCACTACCGCCTGCGACTTTGACCGACCCTCCATCTGCCCCTGCACCCACTCCAGAGCCCACCCCTGCTCAGCGGCCACACACAACGCATGCCACAACCACGACACAGAACACCTCTCGTGCTTGAACCGGCACGAGAGGCATACCGACAAGTTACAGCAGGCCCCAGCCACCAGCGCCTCAAACTCACAGACCGTCTTGTGGCAGGCGCAGAACAGACACTACAAATCCGTCAATACTGGGAATACCAGGAAGTAGGGACGACTCACCAAGCCATGCTAACGACACCAGGCCAGCATAGGGGGACCCTGGGGACGACCCACCGCCTGGGCGAACTGAGCAGGTGTAATGTCTGTCTGGGCCACCCAGTTGGCAGTGAGCACAGGGTGGAACACCCCCAGGGCCAAGGGAGGCCGTGGCGGGCGCAGATTGCACAGACCAAGGCCACACGACAATAGTAGGGAGGAGCCAAGAAGGACCCCCCACCGACGATGGTGCAGCTGGTAGGAACTCAGGACAGACAGATACTCACGACACGACACCGCCGTATGCCAGCGGTCTTGGTGACGTTCAAACCAGGGGCTCAGTCTACTGGGCGAACACCTTACGTGATGATCACTGTGTACACAGACACAGAGCACCAGGAGGGGCGCGAGGCATAGGAGACCGAAGCGGGGCAGGGGTGGTATGTGGAGGAGTGCCGGTAGCGCTGGCAAGTGGGGCAAGTGCTGGGGAGGATGGAGGACAAGTGCCGGGGGTTGGCGCAAGTCCCGGGGATACAATAGGATGGGACGAGCGAGCGCCAGTGAGTGAGCGAGTCCCGGGGATCAAGAGATAACAGGCATGGGAACTTAGCGAGTCCTGGGGATGGATGGAAACAGAACCGGGGAAGTTAAACAGCCAAAAGGGGAAAGAGTCAAGATAAGATAATGGGAGATAGAAATGATTAAGTTGCAGAGAGGAGCCAGGAACGGAGAACCAAGGGAACTTAGAGTAGAAAAGGGAAAGGAGAACAAGTAGAATAGATTGAGAGTATGAGGCGAGTAGAGACAAGATAGAGAGACGAAACAAGATGAGTATGAAGAGAAAAGAAGCAAGTAGAAATAAAGAGACTGAAGCATGCGAGAAAACAAAACAGAGACGAGAACACAACAAACAAAATGAGGCTACGGTAATATCAAGACTAGAGTACCTACTTACTACTCTATGACTTATATACTACACAGTATGTAGGGCCCGGGGCTCAGGCCTGGGTTCCAGCGGCGGGTTGCGGCGCCAGGGCTTGGGGTGAGATCCGGGGGCCATGTGGGGCAGGGCAAGGTTGAGACATGTCGTGCGGTGTGGAGGTCTTGCACTGGAAATGCAGAGACACGCAGTAGTGGGGCGGTGAGGGGGAGCGGGAGCAGGGCGTGGCATGTGGGGATCAGGTCGGTGGTGATGTGTGATTGTGATGTGTGATGGGGGTCTCGGCGTGGACCAGGGGTGACAGGTGGTGCCAGCGCTGATGTGGTGATAGCCAAGACCCGGCGCTGATGTGGCGGTCATGGTGGTGATGGCCGGGGGGTGCCGTGAGTGGCGGTGGCTGTGGTGGCAATGGGTGGTGATGAGCAGTGATGGCCAGGAATGCCGCAGGTGGCGGTGGCTGGTGGCGTTGATGGGCGGTGATGGGCGGTGATGGCTGAGGAGGTTGGCTGGGTAGCGGTCTGGGCCCAGGGTGGTTGTGGGGGTGGTTTTGGGAGGGTTGGAGCCCCAGGGCCAGGGCTGAGTTCTGGGGGTTGGTAGCGGGTTGTAACAGAAATAGAATGACTTACTTGTCAGAGATGATGGTTCAAGTGAAGGAGATGTTCAAGGAACCAGATGCCTTAAATATAATAGAGCAACAAGGTTTACTTGTTAGAGATGGTGGTTTAAGTGAAGGAGACATTCAAGGAATCAGATGCCTTAAATATGATAGAGCAATGGGGTCTTCTGAAGAATGAGAACTTGGAATATTATCCTAACAATCATAAGAGTGAGTTTGGGTGGACCCAGGAGTCATAAGAAAGGGATAGAGCTTGGGTGAACCCAGGGCTCATCAACAGTGGTGTTCAACACACAGAAAAGACTGTGTTGTTCCCAAAGCACATCAAGCCTCATGCTTTAAGGTCACTTAACAAAGGAGGAAATTTGAGAGTTGGGCTTCCCAAACTCAAAACTTTGCGAAAGTGAGCAAGTTTGTGTGAACCTGGAACTCATGAGGAAGATTAGAACTTGAGGCTTATCTATAGTCGTGTTTATAAGTCCAGTCCTGCTTTGAAGGAGTTTGATAATTATGTAATCCATCCATGGAAAACACGATGAGCATCAAGCAAGTGGGTGTGATCTGCAAGCAATATAATAAAAAAAGATCTTTGAGGTAGCGTCATGGTGACACAGTCACCTTAGTCAATCAAGGCTACACCATAGAGAGATCTCTAAGATTGTTCAGCACAACAAGAGTGTGTGAGTTTGAGTTGAGCTGAGAACTCAAGCCAAATGAGTTGGACCCAGAACTTCAGAAGAAGTAAAAGACTTTGAGCAGACACAGAACCAACAAGGAAGTGAACCTTGGGTGAACCCAGAGCTTATGGTCATGTTCAAAAAGTAGGTGTTTGATATTTACATAATTCATCATGAGAACATGATAAGCAATAAGAATCAGAAATAAGATGATGTATGAGCAAGGATACCAATTGCACACAAAGTTTACATATTTTTAGGAAGAAGGGTGAGTATTTGACATGGATATTAAGAGAATTGATTTATTTGAGAGCAAAATGTATAGTAACAAGCTCTGTAAGTGACTCAGATAGACAGTAAGGACAATAAAGCTACACTGACTCTTTGTGTGGAAAAAAGAGCTTGCAAGTCCCAAGTAACATCAGCAGTAATGAGGTGATATGACTTGTGCAGGTCCTCTTTGAATAGAGAATGCACTTTATGATCTAATGTCCACCAGCAGCCCACCACAATATACAAGATTAGGGGTCTAGAGTGGAAAACAAATTCACTTCTCCAATAACGCTCTGCATAACAGTGCCAAGGAACCACCTGTCACGCCAATAACAACCATGCACTTGTCACAACCACTACTAACCCCTGGGACTTAGACCTGGCCCTGGGACTCCAAACCTTCCAAAACCACCTCCATGCCCCTCTTGGGCCCAGAGCACTACCCAGCCAACCCCCTTGGCAACCCCTGGCCATCACCACCCATCACCGCCACCAGCCACCACCACCTCCAGCATCCCCTCAGCCATTACTGCTGTGACCGCTAGCTACATCAGCGCTGGCCTTGGCTATCACATTGCCCATGACTGCCACATCAGCACCAGCACTGACAACACCCGACACTCCCCTGACCCATGCCAAGACCCCCATCATGCATCATGATCATGCATTACCTCTGACCTGATCTCTGCACGCCACACACTGCTCCTGCTCTCCTCCTCACCACTTTGCCACCACATATCTCTGTGTTCCCAATGCAAGACCTCCACGCTGCACAACATGTCTCAATCCCCACCGCTGTCCCATGCAATTTCTGGTTCTCACCTTAAGCCCCAGTGCTGCGACCTGCTGCTGGAACCCAGGCCTGAGCCCTAGGGCCTATCTATTACAGAGTATATAAGTTGTAGAGTAGTAAGTAGTACTCTAGTCTTGATATTACCATAACTCCCATATCATTTTGTTGTGTTTGTCTCTATCTCGTATTTTTTGCATGTCCCGATCTCTATACTTTCACTCTGCTTCATTTCTTATTGTACTTGTCTCATATCGTCTCTTTTCGTTGTCTCTATTCATCTCTTACTCTAATTTCACTCTGCTTTGCTCCTCGTCTCTCTCTCAATCCTAAGTTCTCTTGTCTCTTCTGTTTCCGGTCCCCAATCTTGACTTGTTCTGTTTCTTTTCCGTATCTTATCTGGACTCTTTTTCCTTTCAGCTCACTCAATTTCCACTCTCCCGCTTCTATCTCCAGGACTCGCCAAGTCCCCACGCTTGTCACTTCACTGAACTCTGGGACCCGCTCGTGCACTGGCACTTAATTGTTCTGCTCTCATGTCTCCCCAGGACTTACGCTTATCCTGGCACTCATCCTCCACCCTTCCTGGCACTCACCCCCTATTTCAGCATTACCGGCAATCCCCTACTTCCCTCTCCAGCCCTGCTTTAGTCTCCTATGCCTTGTGCCTCTTCTGACACTCTGCGTCTGTGGACACCATGATCACCACGTAAGGTACTCACCCAGTGGACTGAGCCTCCATGGTCAGCAGAACTTGACAGCACTTGCATTTCCTCAGTACTTCCTCCTTGACTTCAACTACCCCCTCTCTTTGCCCTTGCTTTTGCCTTTGCCCATACTCAGGCCTTATCAGAAACCTAACATAGACGTAGATGCTGACAGCAATGGAGATGAGAATTTATGACATCATACACACATGGAATGTGTTGGACTATGTAGGGAGTATGAGGTTTAGCACAGACATGTGTGCAGGGTGGTTTGAGATATTTGAGACAGCTGGGCTGGGATTTCAACTTTGTCTTGAAGTGAGGCTGAGCTGCAGACATGGAAGTGAAGGTGGAAGGGTTGGACTTGGCGCTGGGCAAGGATGAAGGTGAGGATGATCTCTTCATACTGAGAGTAGAACTTGAGGAGCACATGGATGTGGATGTAAGTGTGAAAAAATCACCCTCCCAAAAATCAGTGTTTTTCAGAAAGTGCCTGAATTATATTATCTGTACATTACACACCATGTCAAGCTAAACACTAGCCAATGCAAACACCTCTTCTAGTGATTTTATCTTCAGATGATCAGGCATGCAAGAGTAGTTATGGCATAGAGGGCATGTATGAAAACTTGAAATAGAAGATATGTTCACAAAACAGACTCAACTCTCTTTAGTTTACAAGGTATTGGTAGCATCATCATTGTCAGCGCTTAATTGCCCATTCCATTCACATTCAATGTCCACTTATATCCATGAAACCCAACATCTGCTAAACTAAGCGGGTACCTCATCTCTTTTACATCACTTACTATATAGAGCTATTCTCTTATACCAATCCTTAGCTCTCTCATTGCTTCACTCACATACTTATCAAACGGTGTAATCTCACCCAATTTTTTGTTGCACTTAAGTACTCAGTAATTTTTTTATTTTAGCTGGTGAGTTGAATTCTATCTAATTTTCTGTAATTACAGGTTTTGCTGACTCTTTCTACAATGGTCTCCTCTACAACAATTGCCTCATGATTGCTAGTGCACCTCCTCAGCCCAGAAAGAGAACCACTTTAGCACTGCAATGTAATTAATTTCAGGGAAAACAATGGTAGATTGAGGATCAAGCCTGAGTCAGTAAAGCTCAATGAGAGACTCATACCACGTCATATTGTATATGTTGGAAGGAAAATGGAAAGGAATGTCCTCCAGCTGTCGTGATGTGATGTCTTCACTGTAATGTTGATATCAGGGCAGGGCACCAGGATGTCAGTTCCCAAGATGATTGTTAGTAGGTCTGTGTTCATCAATGTGGTAAAAAAGAGATGAAACTTAAGGATTCTGCTAAGTTTATATCTTAACCTTGAATTGGCCACCATCATCAGACTCATTGGAACTCTGACCATTCATTTTGCATGCTGGTTATCATTAAGTTAGCATCTTGCAAATAAAGGATACTACATTCATTGCTTTCTGTCATAGACTCTGGGTTGTAGCCATTGTTGCCTTTGTCACTTTCTGTCAGGTTCCGCTGACCACGGGGGCTCAGTTCACTGGGCAAATACCTTATGTGGTGATCACCATGTCCACAGACGTGGAGCACCAATAGGGCACGAGGTGTAGGAGGCCGAAGCAGAGTAAGAGAGGTGTGCTGGTGAGTGCCGGTAGCGCCAGATGAGTGGGTGAGTGCTGGGGAGGTGGAGAATGAGTGCCGGGGGGTAGGTGCGAGTCCTGGGGATACAAGAGGGTGGAACAAGCGAGCGCCGGTGCATGAGCAAGTCCCAGGGTTCAAAGAGATGGTGGATGTAGGGACTTAGCGAGTCCTGGAGATAGAAACAGAGGCGCAGAGATTAAGTGAGCCAAAAAGAGAAAGGGTCGAGATAAGATAAGGGGAAAGAGAACAGAGTAAGTTGAGAGGAGGAACTGGAGACAGAAGAGACAAGAGAACTTAGAGTCAAGAGAGAGAGAAGAAGCAAAGTAGAATGGATTAGAGTAAGAGACAAGTAGTGACAACGCAAGGAGACGATACAAGGCGAGTACAATAAGAAATGAGGCAGAGTGGAAATGGTGAGACCAGAACACGTGAGAAGACGAGACAGAGACAAAACACAACAAAACAGTATGGGGCTATGGTAATATCAAGACTAGAGTACTACTTACTGATTTACGACTTATATACTACACAGTAGGTAGGCCCTGGGGCTCAGGCCTGGGTTCCAATGGTGGGTCGTGGCACCGGAGCTTGGAGTGAGACCTGGGAGCTGTGCAGGGCAGGGTTGAAACATGTTGCGCGGCGTGGAGGTCTCGCACTGGGAACTCAGAGACACACGGTGGCGGGGCGGTGAGGAGAGGAGCAGGAGCAGGGCATGGCATGTGAAGGTCGGGTCGGTGATGATGCGTGATCATGATGCATGATGGGGGTCTCAGCGCAGGCCAGGGGTGATGGGCGTTGCTGGTACTGGTGCTGATGTGGCGGCTATGGGCAGTGTGATAGCTGAGGCCAGCGCTGATGTGGCGGTCATGGCGGTGATGGCCAAAGGAGATGCTGCAAGTGGCAGTGGCTGGTAGCGGTGACGGGTGGTGATGGCTAGAAGCTGCTGAGGGGGTTGGCCAGGTAGCGGTCTGGGCCTAGGGCGGTCATGGGGGTCGTTTTGAGGAGAGTTTGAGTCCTGGGGCTGGGGCTGAGTCCTGGGGGTTGGTAGTGGGTCATGACACTTTCAATGTCAGTGTAATTTCCATTGTTGCCATCATTGAAACAATTGTCATTATTGCCATTGTTACAAGGAGTCCTGGAGAGTGAAGGGTGTTGCCACCACATTTGATATCTAAAAGAACAAGAAATCCTCTTTCAGTTTTTGCAACCATTGTAAGTTCTGAGTAAGAAAGACAAAGAGTGAGAGAATTTTGGCACTTCAAATTGTAATAAGAAATAGATATCATACATGAGGCAAAAACAAAGGTTGGTTTAGCTGAAGACAATCCTGATCACATCATTTCATATCAGATGTGCTTTGTCATGACCCACTACCAATCCCCAGAACTTATGCCCAGCCCCAGAACTCCAAACCCCCCAAAACCACCCCCACAACCCTCCTGGGCCCATAGCGCTATTGTTTCATCATGTTTCATCTCTATCTTGTAGTCTCATGTGTTCCAGTCTCTAATTTTTGACTCTGCTTCATTCTTATTGTACTCATCTCGTATCTGCTCCCATTCATTGCCTCCACTCGCCTTGTACTCTAATTCCATTTCTGCTTTACTCTTCATCTCTTTGCCAACCTCTAAGTTCCCTTGTTTCTTCTATCTCCCACCTCAAGTCCTGACTCATTTTGTTTCCACTTCCTTTATTTTATCTTATCTCTTTTCCTTTTTGGCTCACTTAATCTCTGCTCCTCTCACTTCCATCTCTGGGACTCACTCAAGTCCCTGCACTCACCCACTCCTATTTCGTTGATCCCCAAGACTTGCTCATGCACCAATGCTTGCTTGTTTCATTTTCTTGCCTTCCTGGGACTCACGCCTACCCCCAGCACTCATCCTCCACTCCTCACTGGCACTCGCCCTCTATCCTGGCCTTATCGGTGACTCTCACCCACTTCTCCTACCCCACTTTGGTCTTTTACGCCTCATGCCTCTACTAGTATGCTGCGTCTGTGGACACAGTGCTCACCACATAAGGTACCCACCCAGTGGACTGAGCTTCCATGGTCAGCAGAACCTGACATGCTTGCTTTGAAATTAGTAGGAGAATATGAGCCTATTGGTCAAATACAGTGCCAGAAATAATTGAGACAATTTGTGTCACTGAACTCAAGGAGAAATGTCAAACATGTTTATGTTCTTCACTTCGACTTTTTGTCAACATGTTTTTATCACTGTGTTCAAAGAAAAAAAGGCTATATAACACATCAACACGCTTGCTTCTTGCACAAGAACATGCTTATCCTTTCCAAACATGCTAATCACTCAACAGTTTTTGAAGCCTTTACTGCAACAAACAGAGTGAGGCATGCTTCACCATAATTGTCTTGTAGCACTTCTAACATGTCTATAGAATTGGACCATGTCACTGTATGGCCGATTGTTCTCATTTTCAACTTCTCTCATTTTGTTTTGTACTTATTTTGTATTGTTTCACCTTGCTTATCTCTACTCATCTCATACTCTCAATCTAACTTTGCTTTTCCTCTTTTTCTCTGCCTCAAGTTTCTAAATTTCTCCTCTCTTCTTTTTTTTTCTCACCTTTGTTTCAACTTGTTCTGTTTCTTCTTCCATTTCTCATCTCAACTCTTTCTCCTTTTAGCTTGCTTATATACTGAATAGTATGTAGGCCTCAAAGCTCGTGTTCAGGCCTTGGTGGCAAGTCATGATGTTGGAGCTCAAGATGAAGCTTGAAGATCATGCAAAGCAGCAGTGGTAGTCAATGCATGTTGTGCAATGCAAAGAAAGCTTTTCAAAGAAAGGTCTTGCTTTGAAAGCATGAAGGTATAGAATGGCAGTGAGGCAAGCAGGCAAGCAGGAGTGGAGTGTGGTGTATAGAGGTCAAACTGGCAGTGATGCATGGCCATGATGCATAATGAGCATCTTGGTAATAATTAGAGGAGGCTTTGGCATAGGCTGGAAAAAGCGCTGGAGGTTGCCAGTGCTGGCACTGATGTGGCGGCTGCAGTTAAAGGAAGCACCAGAAATAGCCAAGGCTGGCATTGATGTGGCAATCATAAGTAGTGATGGCTGAGGAGTGCCAAAAGTGGCAATGGCTGGTGGTGGTGATGAGTGATAATGGCTGAGGATTGCCAAAGTGGCTAGTTCAGTAGCAGTCTGAGGTGATTGTAGAGGCTGGTTTGAAGAGGCTAATGCCTTAAAGCCAGGGCTGAGTGCTGAAGGTTAGTGGCGGGACATAGTGCCTTTGGCAGCCTTCTTTCTTTGCATTAAAAGGCAGCATAAACAACACCATCATCAACATCTGAAATGCAATCATGAGCATGTTTCTCCATTTTTTCAAAATTCTATTCCAAATCACCTCTCTCTTCTGAATGCCTTCCAAGAAGGAGATCTTCTCAATACAGAGCTTTTACATCGATGTGCTCATAGTGCATGCATATCCATCTATGGTATGTGTCACAGAGATTTGCAATGCACACAATGCATGAGTATTTTTCAGCTATCTATTGCTCAATCAATGATGATATTGTGCGCACTGGTGTTGAAGATGAGAATTTCAAGTTTTGGAGAATTTTGGATTTGAGCAATGAGAAATATTAAAGAAGGTATCCCTAGCATTTAATAGGTTTTTTAGACACTAATATTGCTAATATTTCTATCCTAGCTTGTCTCTGACTCACTTGTAAATCTTGTACTTATCTTTTGTACATGACTAAACCTTGCAACATTTATGTATTTATAGATTTTGTATATATTGTGTATTATACATGACTAAAAAAGCTTATTTGACATTAAAGAAAAAAAAACAATCATTGTTGTGTGTTCATGTGGCAGAGAATGCATGACTATAATGACACAAAACAGAAGAATACAATTAAGATACATGATGAGCTCATGCTGGTAAGCCTATTCTGCTATGAGTGTCACACGTAATAAAAAGGATATTTTTGACTCAAGAGCTTAACATGGAGTTATCACACATTCAAGTCTGGCAGTCTTTAAGCACCCTAAGTGAAAACATGTAGTTTAATCAAGTGGGTAACAATCAGACTTGCTTTGAGGGAAGAGCAATAATGTCAAAGAAAAGCAGCGCCTTTTCCTTACTCTTATATTTTCATAGCGAGCCATTTAGCCAACTTAATGTATATAGGTGTTCACATCTGCTGGCACATTCAATGAAGCAATCCAATCTATAGCAGAAAAGTCAAAACTATAAGTGGCTGAGGTGAGTATGAGTCCTGAGAGTTTGAGGAGAGAGGAAAGATGAGAACTGGTGGACAAGTGAGTTCTGAAGCTGGTGAACAGATAGCTAGAAGACTTAGCAAATCCTAGGATTAAAGGCAGGAGTGTGAAGATCTAAGCAAGCCAAAAAAAGAAAGAGCCAAAATAAAAGAGACAAAAGAAGAAACAAGATGAATCAAGACAAAGATGAAAGAGTAGAGGAGAGACTTAGAAACTTGAGGCAGAGAAAAAAAAAAGAAGTAGAATTAAATTTAGAGTAGAACAAATATAGATGAAAGAAGTGAGGTGATACGAGATGGGTATGAAACAAGAATAAGATAAGTCAATAGGGTACAAAACACAAAACAGAGAACAAAGTATGGTAATATCAAAACTAGAGTACTAAATGCTACTCTACAACTTATATATGAAAGGGTATGTATATAGCTTTAGGACACAGGTTCAGGCCTTGATGATGAGTTGCAGCACTAAAGCTCAAGATGAAGCCTGGGAATTGTGCAAGGCAGTGGCAGTAGTTGATGCATGTCATGTGATGCAAAGGAAGCTCTTCCAAGGAAGGTTTTGCTTTGAGAGCATAAAAGCATAGAATGATAGCGAGGTGAGGATGCAAGTGGGAGTGGGAGTGGAGCATAGCATGTGGAGGTTAGACTGGCAGTGATGTGTGGTCATGATGTGTGATGGATGTCTTAGTGGTAGTCAGGGAGGCTTTGGCAGGGTTGCTGATGCCAGCGCTGATGTAGTGGCTGCGGTTAAAGAAAGCATTAGAGATAGCTGAAGCCAGTGCTGATGTGGCAGTTGTGGGTGGTGATGGCCAAGAAGTACCAGGGGTGGTGGTGATGGGCAGTGATAGCTGAGGATTGCTAAAGTGGTCGGTCAGGTAGTGGTCTAAGCCTGGAATGGTTGTAATAGCCGTTTTGAAGAGGTTGGAGTCCCAAAGCCAGGACTGAGTGCTAGAGGTCGATAGTAGATGGTGACAGTTTGTTTCTGCTTTCTGTGAACACAATACCAATAGTCCAGAATCTAGGAAGAGGTGACAAAACCTATATATACTCCATCTCCACCAACACCAAAAAGAGGGGAATGGGCAGTCTAAGACTCATGATTTGAGAGCCAGTTCAACCATGCAACCTCTCTCCAAACCCAAAGTGGTTTTCTTTCTAGGCTGAAATAGGATGGAAGAACAATGGGAGATGCATTCTACATGTCCCTGTAGCATGAGTAGTTGACAACAACAACCTGAGGGCAAAGTACTATGTGAGTATATACACATGCTTCACCCTCCCAGCCTTCAAATTTGGCCCAACAGATTTGTACAAAACTTTTGATTTTGAAGACTGTGAAGTGAAGGAGATCTGCACACTGATGGCCATGAGAGGATTATTGTAGTGGAGATTAGTAAAAGGGCCAGCAAAACCTATACATTGTAGCAATCTTCCTTACAGCAAACTATAAATGCTTGTTGAACTCTTCAAAAATTACAATTTTGACAACACAGAAATCTCAACAGGTTATTTATCTATCAATCCAGACATTCAAAATCAAGCTATATGATGAGGATGAAGAGTTGCATGGAACATGTTTGACATTTTTCCTTGAGTTCAGTGACACAAACTGTCCCAATTCTTGTTGGCACCATGTCCAACCAATAGACTCAAATTCTCCTGCTGATTCCTTGGGATTTTGCTTCTCCAACTTCACAAATTTTGCCTTTCAATTTTAGCGCAATCCACTCAAAAACATTGTAATATAGGCTTCTTAGTGAAAGTCCCTTCTATCCATGCAATTCCACCACCTAGACAGTGCTAGCTATGCTGACCGAGCTGCTCTTAGAATCTGGGGTAGAAGGTGGAGTTTGAGCAGTATCCAAGGTGTGCTCATTTAGGGCTGTGTTCATGTTGAGGAGACCCTTCTCATAGGGGATGAGAGAGGCATGTGAGAGAGTAGTGATGGGAGATTTGATCCTGCTTTACTTCTTAAGACAATGGTGTAAGTGGTTCACGTTTAGGGTGTGCAAGCCACTTATGTTTCTTTTCAGTGCTTGAAACCTTTGCGGCTCATTTATTCATTGTGAAAAGGTACTATCATATCTTATAATAGCTCCATTTAAAACAATTTCTCTTTGTGTGCTGTTAATGAGATCAATATTCATCAATTCATTGTTCTTGTGAAATATTTACTATACTCTACTATGCTTTTTGATCCAGTTGACAGTCCCTTCAAGTTGACACCTTCTGATATGACCATAGTTTTTGCTATATTTATAGTAAGCTACTATTACCTTGTATACTGAAACTATTTAGAATCTAAATGGAGGCAAGACATCAAAAAATTGCCAAGTCCTCATCTTGACAATCAGGAAGTTCAAGAATCCATGAGGGTAAAGCTCACATTGTTGTTTGGCTAAGCTGCTATGACTAAAGATCGTCACTTGGTTTGGCCATTTCACTCAAGCTCTCCAGATTCTTTGTCTCTGAGTTCACATAGAAACTTTTCACATGGTCATAATTATTTCCCTCTTCTGCAAGCTGATTTTTCAATGTTTAAAATACTTGATTACTGTATTTAATCATTTTCATGAAAGAAGATCAGGTTTTGGCTGGTTGTTTTCTGACAAAGCTGGGTTCTCCTGATCTTCTCTAAAGGAGTTTCAGCGCAACTCATAGATATATACAAAGGTCACTTAATTCAGAATGTACCTGTGTTCTCATGAATTTTTTGAGTTGTACTACATGTGATAAAACTTTGGAGTTTTTTTACAGAAAGTGGTGGCACCAGACAGAATCAAATTTAGTTTTTTGTGAGTAAATTTGTGAGTAACTAAGCCAACAAATGAAACATAATTTTTTGAATATAAACAGGAGATGGCCAATGTTAGAAATGGGCAAATGATATCAAGATAATAGAGATCTACATCAAGATAACACACAGAGTTTCTTGCTTTTTTGTTCATTGTCATTTGCAACCATTGCCTTAGTCAAAACTTGCACCAACACATCCCCCCCTCCCCCACCTTCCTCATCTTTTAACATCAAGTCCACTCATATGCATTCTTTGTTATGATTCTCCTTATGCCTGCACCAACTCTCCTTTGTCTTTAAATTTGTGGCAAGTCACTTGCACTAGATTCTGCACTTGACTGCTCTTTAAATACAATAGCACCATGGTTATCGGAGTCCATTTGATCTTTAGTCTCAGAGTTTGGATTGGTTCCTACACCTGTTTCAGTGAGATTAATTGATGGCCAAAGATGAAGTCTGAGTTTGCAAATAATTTAAAAATCTCCATATATGAGTCCATCAAGGAAAGGAAATGCTGCCTCAATGTCAAAATCAGTACAAGAAGAAAAAGGAACATACAATTTTAACTGGAACCTCCAGACATTTACTCTGATACTGAGTACAATACCAAGAAAAGGAGTGTTGTGAGGATTCAATAGTTGTAGACTGATAAGCCATCCAAGCCGGCCCTTCCTTGAGGCAAAGTTCAATGTCCTAACTGAAGGTTTCCAACATCAAATTTTCTGGGTCACCTTGTAGACCTGCTTTCCATGCCTTCCTTTTATATAATACAAGAACCTTAGCTTGATGTGCAAGAAAACAAATGTAGATTTTCTTTAGTGCGTCAAATCCTTTTAAAGTAGCAGTTGGACTTGTCAGAACATGATTCTGAAAAAACTAGAGCACAAATTGTCATGCACACATTTGATTTTTGACAGAAGCCTTAAATCTATGGATGTTTTGTTCTTTAAGATAATACCAATGAACAAGGCTGGAGTAGATCTTGGAGTAATTTGAAAGATAAAGAAGACTAAATATGTCATTTCATTAAGAATGTCTGAGATGTGAGCTCAATTTATCACTGAATAGAAATTTGTCCTCAAAGCACTCAAACCAACTATCTATCAGCTCTTTAGGTTGGTCTTCTACTAGTTTTTGAAGATAATACCCAAACATCCTTAAAAGAATCAAGTGAGTGGCAGTTTTATGGTTGGCATTAGTGATCTCCTTATTAGCAACCAAATTATGATAGATTTCTACAATGGCATCCTTTAAAGTAGAGGTGGCATAGTAATGGCCACCTTTGCAAATGCTGAATTCTGAATTTACAGTGGCATGAGACAAACTTGAATGCATGATTCTGAGCAAATCAGTGAATAGAGTAAAAGTGTGACAATAGCAATTGAAGCCTACAACAAAGAACCTGCCTGAAGCACAACCATTTCTACATTTTATATATCTCTATTAGTTTTATTCAGATCAAAAGTTCCTGAGGTGAAAAGATCAATGCTTGGAAAGTCAACAAAATTGCTGCCTGTCTGAGGCGTTACAATGAGCCATAATTTTACTCCTGCTTCAATGTAAACAAAGATCCCTAGTTCATTGAGATCAACATGCCAATAATGGTGAGTGGAATATGTAGTCACAATCCTCCAGCACATGTGCAATACTGGATAATTTTTCCAGCTTTGACAATAAGCTTGCTTTTGAACTTCTATCCAAGCAATCTGGTCCATTGAGAAAGGCGAGCAGAGGAAAATATCAAATAAAGATGGAAGATGCAAAGTGCTAAGTGCTTTTTTATTGTTTGATGCCAGACTGTGGCACAAATCAATTGGTCTGCCCCATTTAGTTCTATTTTCTGAATTTATAGTAAAGTTTGGATGAAATATTGATGTTTACTTAAGTCCAATGAAAATAAGGCTCACTATGGAGGGTGGTGTATTTATACAGGCTGCAGATGTTGCTGAGAAGTTCTTCTAAGAATGGTTTATGTTCTTACTGTTCATTAACTACCACAATGCATGCAAACTTTGCAAGCATAGCAGCAAAATCGACTGATGACATCTTAGTATACTCAGAATGATTAATAGTGTGGTTAAACAATGTGTGGTCTTATGAACGTAAAGTGGCATTGTTCATTGTATAAAACCAATTTAGATCACTTTGAAACTGACAAATTGAAATTAGGAGATCTGGCATAAGAGAAGGAGGTGGAAAAGAAAAATTACATACATGAAAGGAAAGCATGAATGTATAGCATTTGTCTGGTCTGGGAAGAGGATAGGTCACAGATTGTGACCCTGAGATAATCAAGGAAGACATCTCAAGAATTAATGGTTTCTCTGGGTCCTCTTTGTCTTAAAGCCATGGTGAAAAGATTTAAGAATGTGGATCTTATGAAAAATATGCACAGATGCCTCCATCTTGAAAGAAAGAACCTGGCATAGTTCCTCTTTCTAATGGATCTGATTTACTTGTTAGTTAGCATGATGATTGACTAATGCAAGATATTTATGACTTCTTTGTTTTCATGTTCAACATCACTTGATGTACCCTTTTTCAAGCCAAGAGAGCTAAGCCGCAATGGTTGCTTAACAAATGTCAGTGTGACATTACATGATTAACCAAGGAGGACACTTATAACCTCTTTACATTTGCATTCAAAATCATCTTTGGAGCCAAGCTGGCAGCTTGATGGTTTAAATCACTTTGGTGAGTCAGGAGGACTCCAAGGAACTCAAATAAGAGTAGACATAGGTGGATGATCTGTTGTGTTTATATGTAGTAGCTCCACATTCATTGATAGTGTTGAAGGGACAGATGTTAGAGGCAAAAAAGGTGGGAGAATGGTAGAAAGATCTATAGTAGAATTCTGCATGTTATTTTCTGATAAAGGAGATTTTCTTAGAGATAGATCATCAAATGTTAGTGGTTGAGGCGGAAAAACTACAATGGAATCTACAATGAGATTCTGCCTGTCACTTTTCAAAGAAGAAAGACTTTTTGAGAAGAGATCAGGGAATGTTGGAGGTTGCAGCAAAAAGATGACAGATAAGGCAGGGATTTTGGGGAAAGATGGCATGTTGGTGACTGTAGCAGAAAAGCTGTGGTGATGTCCATGATGGAATCCTGCCTGTCACTTTTGAAGAAGAGGAGGCTTTTCAGAAGAAGATCAGAGGATGTTGATGGTTACAATGGAAAGACTACTGGAGAATTGTTGGCATAATCCTGCCTGTAACTTTCCAGCAAAAAAGAATTTTTCAAAAAGAGATCAAGGTGTGTATGTAGTTGTTCTGGCAAAAAAAAAGAATCATTGATAGAGTCTGAATGAGGAGCAGAACTTTCATGCAGTGGTTGGGTCAAGGAAGCATTCAGACATTCATCTTCATTAGCAGGACCTATAATGAGAAAATCTAAATAGTTGCTATCTGCTATTTGAGTTAAGGAAGCATCAAGACATCTGCTTTCATTGGCAAAACCTGCAATAGTAGAGCCTGGTTCAGTGATTAAATTGAGGGAGTGCCTGAACATTCATCTTCACTTGCAGTGATGAAGCCTATAACATTTTTGACATGTGAATAGGCTTGTTCTTCAATGCCACCTGATAACATTTTGGCTTCCAATAGTTGATTATCTGGCACATGAATGGAATTTAAAGGAATATTTGAAGTTGCAAACAAACAACATGCATATCAGTTGTTGCTATAATGATAGAGAGCTCGACATCTCTTTCAATGATAGTATTTTCTTTAATAACTGAGTCTCCCAGAGCATCTGAACCAAGTAACAACAATGCTTCTTTAGTAGCTATACATGAGAAGGGAGGTGAAAGTGGTGGAGCATGCATGAATTTCTTTACAAACGTTTAATAGGCATTTTGACAACAGATATTCATTGGGGTACTACATTTCTCATTGCAGATCCAAATGCACTTTCAAGTTCTGCAATTAAATCTTGACCATGTAATGACTTGCCAAATGGCCTTCTCAGCTGCTACAACAGCAAGGGGGTGCTTGAGACCCCTAATCAAGGACCATAACTTTCTTTGGATTAAACAGTTGTAAGGATGACTAAAAATTGACTACTTACTTTGAAAAATGTCTTCTTTCCTGTCAATTCAGCATATTTTTGAGGCAGAAGAAGCATCAATGATGAAATTGCTAGAGCAATGTAGAAGGAGTTGTGGAGCACATTACCATAGGAGCTGTAAACATCATAGATAGCCTTCAACATGGAGTGATTGGAGATGGTGCTTTTCACAAACAAGTTGACCAAGTTCAAGGTATGTTACAACCAAAGAATGATTAGAGACTTACTCATTTATTAGTATCTCTTCAATGTCAGACATTGTGTTTGGTAGATAAACATATTTCTATCATGGCAAAGAATCAAAATAGGTAGTAGAATCAAGAAGTATTGTACAGATCTTGAATAGACATCCAAGGTGGAAAGAGGTGTCAAGAAATGTTTCAAGATACTTTTTGGCCACTTTCTTTGCAATTTTGGAGTAAAGGAACAAAAGCAGATTAGATTATTGATTTATAGCAGGTCTTAAGTCACATGACTTGTTTTTTTTTTTGAGCTTATGAAGGTGGTCTGTGAAACTATGTCTTATTCTAGAAAGGATTGTGGAGACATCATTGAGATCATAAAAAGGCTATTTTTCAATATAAAATAGGATAAGTGTCATGTTATTTATTTTAGGAATCAAAGATAAACAAATAGTGATATGGCTGTCTTAAAGTAAGACAGCCAGGAAAAAGAGTGAAAAGAATGAGAAAAGTCCTAACCTGAGAAAACAACTGAAAACTGTAAGTTGCCAGAGTAAGCCAAAAACCATAGGCAAAGGACATACCAAAAAGACCGATAACACACCACAAGAGCAATAGACAAGCCATGCCAAGCCTGCCATCACCAAGTGATGAGCTGCTGATATCTGGAGAGGTGGCTGTGCAATCTGATGATCAGATCTTGATGGCCAACCGCTGATTTCCAGAAGGTGGCTGTGCTAATTAGATGTCAGCCATCACCGATCACATCATTTGGTCATCCAATCAATCAGTCCATCAAACTTTCGACAATATCAGCTCAATGCACCTCTTCCCTCAACCTTTTCATTCCTTGTCCTCATGCATGGGCTCTACTCCTGCGCAACAATGTTCCCAATGCTTAACAACTGCGGAGATAGAAGGATGAAGAGCCGGAAGACTGGAACTGGGCCAAAGAGATGGTTTTTGCTGGAATAAGGCTAAACCATTCCTCCGGGAGGGTCTGGACATGCCAAGGTGGCGGCGGCACCCTGGGTATACAAGGAAAGCAGTGGAATCATGCAAATGACGCCTGGTCCATGTGCATTACTAAGGAGTATAAAAGGGAGGATTATTGGGGATGCCGAGCAAGCAAACAGCTTGCCACAGCACAGAGTCCCCAGCATGCAGACCTCTTAGGCTTAGGAGCTTGAGTTTGACTTTAGTAGGATCACACGGGAGATTTAGTTTTATTATATTGGAATTAAATTGAGTTCATTGACTGCCAATTTGTGTGAGCAAGAACCTCATTTTAAAAACCAAATAAACTATATTATTTCCATTGCCTAAAAGTGCATGTGAGTGTAACGTAGCCCAACACAACTAAGTGAATAAGATTAGCTTAATTGGATTAGATTATCTATTGATAAAGATAAGATAATCTAATTTTGTGATAAAATAATCAAATTTTGGATCAATAGTCTTCTTGTTGTATAGTATGGGCTCAGACGTCATTGAGGTGTGAAGCAAGTTGTCATGAATATAAGAATATACATTTAGGATTCAATAGGACATTAGTATTAAGCTTTTTCTCCATAGTGTTAAGTAGAATACCACCAGCAAAATGTGTGCAGAAGAGCAAAAATATATTATTCACAAACACACTGGTCTCTTCTATGTGTTTGGTTGAAATCTATGAGCAAGAAAGTAAAGTTCATGTAAGCAGAAAATCACTGGTTCCTCTAAGTTAGCTCCTTGAAGTTCTGTAATATCCAGCTGCTTGCAAAGGCACTGGATACCAAAGACTGTAAAACTGAGTCATCAAATGTGAACCATGAGTAGGAGAATGTCATGACCCACTACTGATCTTTGGTACTTAGCCTCAGCCCCAGGACTCCAACCTCTCAATCAACCTCCACAACCATTCCAGACCTGGACCGCTGATGACGCCCAAAATTGTACTAAGTAGTGTCTGGGTAGGCAGTTACAAGGTGTATAGCGTCAGGCTTGCTAGTTGAGGTGAGCCAGGCAGGATCCCAGAAAACAGGTTAGCAGAAAGCAGCGGTAAAAAAGTGGTGAGGGTAAGCTTAGCATAGTTGCCAAGTGTAAGGTGCCTGCCACAGTTGCAAGGCATATGAATGTCTAGTACACCAGCATAAACTCAGTGGCAAGACAAGGACACTGTACAAAAGTGCTTTTGGCATAGAGTAAACTTATAAGAGGCAAAATTGAGCTCTGAAGCTCAAGCATAAGAGGTAATGGTGAAGATAACTTGTTATTTTGCATGCTATAAGTACAGTATATATAGTAAAGTGTAGGCAAAGTCACCGTTGGCGATCCTTGAGTTGCCAACATGGGGAACTAGTAAGTAAATAGTAGACTACAATCTTTTATATAGAAAGATGTCCATCAGCTCTTAGCAATGCCTAACAGCATCAGTCAAGCTGTCTGTCATGTCAAAAATGCCAAAAAGTAAGTATGGAATCGCCCAAATGTCAA
>JAGGAQ010006200.1:0-27256 GCA_017657225.1 Termitomyces sp. T69sscA
CTCGAATCTTCCCCCTTTTGGTTATCCAACTTCCCCAGACTTGCTTCTATCCCCGGGACTCGCTAAGTCCCCCTCGACTGTTTTTCTCTTGATCCCCGGGACTCGCTCGCCCCCGGCGCTCGCTCGTCTCACTCTCTCGCATCCCCGGGACTCGCGCCAACCCCCGGCACTCGTCTCTCCCCCTCCCCGGCACTCGTCTCACCCACCGGCACTCCCGGCGCTCCTCTACGCACCTTCCCCCGCCCCGCTTCGGTCTCCTACGCCTCGCGCTACTCCCAGTGCTCTGTGTTCGTGCACGGTGAATTGACATAAGGTGGATTCGCCCAGTAGACTGAGCCCCCGAGGTCAGCGGAACCTGACAGTTGGGTAGTGGTCTGGGCCCAGGATAGTCATGGAGGCCGGTTTGGGGAGGTTTGGAGCCAGGGCTAAGTGCTGAAGGTCGATAGCAGGTTGCGACATCACCCCTCCTTCAGCATCAAGACCCTCAAAACACATGGAAGTTTTGGGTGGCTGTGCTGCTTCTGGCATCAAAGTTGAAGTTTGGCAGCCATCAAGAAGTCCCATATGCAAATAAAAGAAAAAAAACTTTGCCAATTTTCAACCACTCCTTCCTCATGTCTTCCTCATTGTTGTCTCCTACTCCCCCTCCCTCCAACAAGAGCAACATGGGTGTGTGGGCAGCCTATGGAGAGCACTGGGCCTCTTTTGAGCATTGCTCCGATTGCCAATGGGCAGAGGTGACACATTGTAAGTTCTTTGTTGTTCTGGAATTCCTACTTACTGATGTTACATTTTCTAGGCATGTCATTGGTGGTAGCAGAGCCTTCCTGAGTGCTTCTGGTCGTCATGCACCGCCGGCCAGTCCAGTCTGCACCCATGTTGCCAGTTCACTCTCCACAGCCTCCTTTGGCCCTGGGAGTGTTCCATCCTAGGCTGGCGACTCATCAAGTGCTTTAGGCAGACATGATGCTTAACCGTTTTGCTGCGGCAGTGGATTGTCCCCAGGGTCCCCCGACACAGGCATGGTGTTGGATGCATGGCCTAGTGAGTTCCTGGTCTTCATCCTGGAGTCATTCTAATCATGCTGGTAGTGTGTATCTTGTGCCCATCAGAGAAATGCTTGCAAATTCAAGGCGCTGGTGGCTGGGGGTCACGGAGATTTGTTGGTATGTCTCTTGTGTTGTTCCAAGCATGAGAGATGTTTGGTGGCAAGGTTGTGGTTGGTGACGTGCATGGTGGTGGAGCAGGGGTAGTCGTTGGAGTGGGTCTGAGTTAAATGGGTGAGGGGGTGAAGCCACAGTCAGTGAGTGCAGTGACGGGTAGTGGAGGGGCTTTACATCCTGGGGGGAGTGAGAAGAATGGGTCTAAGTTGGGGAAGGGGGTCAGCAAGAGCGGGGAAGAGAAGTCAGACCTGGCCCCTCTTATTAGAGTGGGCCCACCATGCAGGAGGCAGAGACCATCAGCAGTTGCCTGGGGCAAGCGGCAGGCATCCCTGTCCTCTGAGGCAGGGCTGAGCAAGAAGCCCTGGAGTCATATGTTGTTGGTGGATCCACTGAGGCCTCACGCCTTCTCACACATCTCTGCACATCCACGGCCCCCTCCACAGGAGTCAATTGAGGAGAGCTTGTTGGTGTTGAACATGGACCTGTGATGGCATCTGCAGGAGGCATTCAACTGGGCAGGAATGGTGGTGACAGTGGATCAGAACAATGCTTGACAAGACCAAGACGTGGCATTGGCAGTGGTGAGGGAATGCAAGGCAGAGTCAGCGGTGTTGTGGGCCCAGGTGGCGGAGTTGGAGGTGAGGGTTGTGGGTGCAGCACCAGGGGAGGGACAGGCAGTGAGGGCAGCACAGGCCGCAGAGCAGGAGGCAATTCAGCAGAGAGACTGGGCATTGGTGGAGGCAGTGTTGTGCCAGGAGGGAGTTCTGCATGAGTGGCCATTCTGCTCTTACCTCCTTAGCTGATTGCTGGTGTAGAATGGGTTCAGAAGCACCAGTTGCTCCTTGATGGTAAGTCAGCGGCCTAGGTGTTGCTCTGAGATGGCATTGCGCAGATGCCCTTTGACTTGCCCACAGAGCTGTACCACGGCCTGGCCCAGCTGGACATATTGTTGGCAGGGCACCAGCGGTGGAATGCAATTGCCTCAGGGTCATGGATGGATGGATGTGGTGGTCAATGTGGGCGAATCATTGCCATTGTGGGAGGACCATCTGGCGTCATTGGCAGCCCAGATGGAGACAGCAATGATGATTGTGGGGCTAGTGGCAGGGGAAAGTGGGGTGACAGAGAGTGACAAGGGGGCCGATTAGCCACTGAGCTCTGTGCCACCCCAGTTCTTGATTTATTTGCTCACAATCACACAGGACCGTCTAAGTTACGCTTTGAACCAAAAGGAACTCCAGCTCCACCTCCCTCTCCTCATTCACCTTCTCCTATCCATACACTCTCTACAGTCATGAGCCGACATAGATCTTTTCATTGTGTCTGAGTTTCTTTTGTGATATATGAGAAGTTTGAGTATACAGGGAAACATGTAGGGGTCTTGTGGAAGTTGAATCCCTGATGGAACCAGAGGCAGGGGTTACACCCACTAATGCTGTGAGTGCTAGTCCTGGGGTCCCAGGGCTTGTTGGGGTACCACTGGTGGAAGTCTTGTCGCTTGGTGGGGGCACTGGCAATGTTCTTCTGAGGTTTCCAAGTGTTGTCCTTGGGTTCATAGCCTTTCCAGCAAATGAAATAGTGAGGGCAGCCACAAATGAGTCATGAGTTGAGGATGTGGTCGACCTTGTAGTGGTATTCATCTTTGACTTTGATGAGCGGCAGTTGGCTGTGACGCTGTCCAGGGAAGGTGTAACCTGCAAGGTTACTTGTACCATATAACTTGTGCTTGTGGTGCATATTGTAACCTATTTGGACACTGACACATGCCTTTGATGCGCGTCCATAGATTATGTAAGATAACATCTTGTATTCATAATGTACCTAGTCAAATCCAATATTTGGTCTGATTCAGTTACTGCGTGAAGCACACAAGATTGTTCTAGCTGTAGACACTGGCTACATTTTTTCAAATCTTCTGCTATTGGCTTTAGACTCTGGACTCTTGTTACCATACTAGGCAACACTCATCAAACTTTGCAACTTCTATTTGGCCACGTCAACACGCTGTTCTCATGGCTGAACCAAGTGAGCAACCACCAGGTTCATCAGAACCAGGTGGCAGCTCAAAGCTATCTGTGATGCCTTCAGTGTCGAAATATCAGCCTCCGCTGAAACAGGATGATAAAGCAGCTTGTGATATGAGCAAGAGCTTTGGAATGCCAGGTGGGTTGTCTGTATCATGGATGAAATTGATACTGAGCCCTGGCCCTCAACTAGAGGATAAATTATTTGCATCTGAGTCGTTGCTGCCAGCGACTAATGTGGCATCCTTGGTTTATCTGACTTTGCCTGAGAAAACATTGTCTACACCTGGGGCATGGAGCAAATCTGCGCAATATGCATTTCAAAATGGAATGCAACCACAATCCACGGTTTGTTGTATGGCAGACTATGCCAGCAGGCAATAGGCCTGGACTGGGACCTACTGGTAATGTACCAGTGGTGAAGGCTGCATGGTATAGGCTTGGAGTAGGCCAACCTGGACAACAGGCAATGTGGGATGGCCCACCAAGAGTGGGCCCTCTCAAAGCCATTCTTGGTGGCAGCGAAGCAGGCCAGAAACCTGGTGGCATAGTGTCTTGATGCTACAACTGTGGCAGAGTAGGTCACTACTTGAGAGACTGCAAGGTGCCGAGAGTGCAAGCACAAGCGGTCCATACAGCCGCAGTAGGAAGTGATGCAGAAAGCAAGACTGAGGAGCAAGGAGAACTTGTCAACAACAAGGAGGCTCCACAAGAGGTAGAAGAGCAATTGGTTGTCGATGACACTGAGAGTGTCCAGATTGATGGGGATGATTACATTGCTGTGGACATATATGACAGTGATTATTATGCTTGTGATGATGAGGAGGAGCATATGTTTGCTCTAACGGAGCATCAGGAGGACAGGCATGTTCATATGCAATGCATGACCCTGCAAAAGGCAGCAGATAAGCTGCAACAACCGCAGTATACTCCTCAAGAGAAGGAGTGCTTGGTGACCTATGTCAAGGTCAATGGGCATCCAGCATGGACACTGTGGGACTCTGGGAGTATTACTACAGGCATTATGCCCCAGCTTGCACATGTGAATGCTATATGTGTTCATGAGCTTATGGAGCCAGTAATGCTCTAGCTGGGCCTCGACTTTGTGAACGATAAGGCTGTAGTCAACGGAGTTCCATTGAGGGCTGAGGAAATTGTCCTGGTGGACATGGATGGCCAGCTACAATGATATCAGGCCACAGAGAAACCTTGCAAAGGTCATGACTGACTCAAAGGTCGCAGTAACACAACAGTGGAGGATGAGGCCAAGAACCTGGCCCCAGTGGCCAGCCTACTGGTGAGTTTGCCAGCAATAATGATGACAGAGCAAGAGTTTGAAGGAACTCTGGAAAGGGGGAATGTGCTAGACCACCCGAAAGCGGACCTCGTAACAGATGAGGTTGAAAAGAAACAATAGAGTGCTGCAAGTGCGGCAAAAACATCATTAAAAGAGATGGGGGTGTGGGAGCTTGTCCCTCGAGAAAAGGTACCATCGGGACAGAAAATCTTCAAGGGATGCCCAGTGTTCACAGTAAAGCGCGACGAAAATGGTAACACCACTAGACTAAAGACTAGACACGTTCTGCAGGGATTCACAATGGTACAGGGACGGGATTATGACTGAACCTCCTCACCAACAGCGCACGCTGAATCGTGGAGGATTCTACTACACATGGCGGCGTCGCTGGAGTGGGATGTGACCCAAGTTGACGTCAAAACAGTGTTCCTAAATGGAGTATTGCCAGAGGAGGAGCAGATTTATATGCAGCAACCTAAGGGATTTGAGGCAGAAGGGAAGGAGGATTGGGTATGCAAACTGTCAAGGCCGCTCTATGGCATGAAACAGGCAGGCCGGATCTGGAATCGGACACTTGACGAAGTAATGAGAAAGTTAGGTTTCACTAGGCTGAGCTGCGAAGCGTGCCTTTATTACCAAAAAACTGATCATGGGGTAATCATTGTGGAGGTTCATGTCAATGACTTCCTGTCAATTGCAAGTACCAAAGATGCAAACGACCATTTCAAAAGTCAGTTGAAAGAGGAATGGACAATTTCAGATCTTGGCACACCTCGACACATTGTTGGGATGGCGGTAGAGTGGGACCGTAAAAAGAAACAAGTATTTTTATCTTAAACAGTGCTGATAGACAAATTGATTCATCAATACGGACAATTTGATGCAGCCCCACTAGCAGTCCTCATGGAACTGGGACTCAAACTTCTATGTGTCAACAGATCAAAACTAACTTATGAGGAGCTTGAAAAAATTGCTTATATTCCCTATCAAAACCTAGTTGGCGGACTACTATGGCTTGCCATCTCTACGCAACTCAATATACAATATGCTGTTCAACAACTTTCCCAATTCCTCGACTGCTACACTTACATCCACTGGAATGCTGCAATACAGGTAGTCCGATATCTCAAGGGAACACAAAATTTACACCTATGCCTGGGTGGAAATACACCTATCAGACTCAACAGATTTACAGATTTGGACTGGGCAAATTGCCTGGATATGCGATGGAGTGTGGGAGGCTATGCTTGGTCATTAGGTGCAGGGATGGTCTCATGGGCAACAAGAAAACAGAAGACAGTGGCTGCCTCATCTTGTGAGGCGGAATACATGGCCACGTTCAAGGCGACGCAGGAGGGCATATGGTTGAGAATGGTAATGACTGCATTGGGGTATCCACCAACTGGTGCCACCACTATCCTATGCGACAATAACTCAGCAATAAACCTGTCGGAAGACCCCATGCTACATTCATGGATCAAACACGTTGACATAAAGTATCATTTCTTATGGGAGAGGGTTGCTTCAAAGGAGATAACGATGTGATACATCAATACAAAGGATAATGCTGCAGATATATTTACAAAAGTGCTACCAGCCCCTCAATTCACGTGACTCCGGACTATCCTGGGTCTGGTATAATAGAGGACAATTCCGTGTGAGGAGAAGCCCACATTACAGTGAGGAGGAGTGTTACAATCTACGTGCCACCGTAAATGGCCTTGGCCACCTCCCCCACCACATCACATATCACACTCCTTTGTAGCAACACGAACAATGAGCCAAGGACGATATATATTCACTTATGTAGTACAAACACCCTCAGTCAATTCTACACAGACTGAGGGTGAGTAAATTAAATACTCACACATGAGACCTGTTACTTACAAAGTACCATCAGACCAGATACTTACAAGTGTCTGTATTTGTTTAGGTACATAATCACAGTCAATTCTACACAGACTGAGGACCAGATACTTACAAGTGTCTGTATTTGTTTAGGTCTTATAGTTTGGATTCCAACAGAAATGAGCACTTCTCCAGTTTGGCATGTAGGTGGTACTCCTGGAGTTGTTTGAGGACGTGGTGGACATGGTCATGGTGCTCTTCCAGTGAGTTCAAGTAATCAGAATGTCGTCCAGGTACATGATGACAAAGACGTTGTTCATGTTGTGGAAGATGTTGTTTATGAAGTACTGGAAGGTGGCAGAGGAGTTGATCATACCAAAGGGCATTACAAGGTACTCAAAGAGGCTATAGCAGGTGCGGAAGGTGGTTTTCCATTCATGCCCCAGGGCTATATGGATGTTGTTATAGCCAGAGCGGAGGTCAATTTTGATGTAGACTTTGGTGCTGTGGAGGTGGAAGTGGATACCAGTCCTTTTTGGTGACTTTGTTGAGGCCCCAGTAGTGGCAAATAGGACTGGAGCCCTAGCAGCAAAAATTGAAGGCCAAATGGAGCCTTTACCAAGCATGTTGTTGAGATAGTCTTTGAGTGCATGGAGTTCAACTTCTGATATGTTGTAGATCTTGCCAAATGGAGGTGCAGTGCCATCTTTGAGATCAATTTTGTAGTCATATGACTAGTGTTGGGGGAGCTCCCTGGTGTTGCCTTTGGAGAACACATCAGCAAACTCATGATACTCCGGGGGAACTACTTTGTGTAATATCTGTTCCTCTATCTTTGGTTCTGGAGTAGTGGTGTCAGCACCTAGGTGTTCTTCCAGGAGCGCTGAGGAGATGTGGAGTTGGAAGGCAGGGGTGCTGTCTTGGATGATGCAAGCAAAGAGGGCCAGGCCAATGATTCTGATGTCAAGGGCTTCTGGGTTGAGGAGGCTAGATGGCTGATCTGCATTGTCAGTGTCCAGGGCCGTCTGAAGGCACCAGGCAGGGTAGTTGGGGCCTTTGTACTTGTTGCAGGAGATGTTGGAGGGAAAGGAAAGGCTGGCGGTGTGCTCAGGGTGGATCAAGGTGGAGGAGAGTCACCAGAGTCATCCAGAAGTGCTGTTAGGGTGCCGGTAGCTCTGGCTTTGCTGGGGTTGTTGGTAGGTTGGAGGCAGAGATGGACAATGGCAAGATTAGCACCAGTGCTGGGGAACTTCATGGTGAGGTCCCTCCAGTTGATGTCGGGGTTGACATCATGTAGCCAGGGTAGCCCTAACATGAGGGGGGTGGTCTCTGAGAGCTGCATGACCAGGAGGTCGACCAAGAACTATAAACCATGGTTGAGTACAATGGAACTGAAGTGTGTTTTAGTGATAGGCCTGGTGGTGGAAGGCTTACCGTCAAAGAGTTGTAGTTCCAAGGATCTATCGAGAGGGTTGTGGGTGAGGTTGAGCTGGTCACTAACAAACATGCTAGTGGCCCTGCTGTCGATGAGGGTGGTAAAGACTTGTGGGGAGTCGCTGAGTCAGGTGTCAATGACAAACAACTGGGCAGACTTCAAGCGGAGCTGCAAGGGAGTGTGAGAATGGTCAGCGGTGCTGACCAGGGCAGTGACATCAAAAGGAATGGGCTCTGGGCATTTTGGAGTTTGATGAGGGGAGCAAAGACATGCAGGCAGGTCATAAGCAACTGGAGGTCTTGCCGTTGACTGTTGGCAAAGATGAGGGTGGTCTGCACATAGTGGATAATGTCACCAGCAGTGTCAGGTTCCGCTGACCACGGGGGCTCAGTCTACTGGGCAAACCACCTTACGGTTAAGCACCGTGTACACAAACACAGAGCACCAGGAGGAGCGCAAGGCGTAGGAGACCAAAGCGGGGCAGGAGGTGGTGTGTGGAGGAGTGCCGGTAGCGCTGGTGGGTGAGACAAGTGCCGGGGAGGGTGAAGAACAAGTGCCGGGGGTTGGCGCGAGTCCCGGGGGTGTAAGAGAATGAGACGAGCGAGCGCCGGTGAGCGAGTGAGTCCCGGGGATCAAGAGATAGGCAGATGCGGGGACTTAGCGAGTCCTGGGGATGGAAACAGAACCAGGGAAGTTAGATGACCAAAAGGAGAAGGAGTTGAGATAAGATAACGGAAGATGGAAATGATTAAGTCGAGAGAAGAGCCAGGAACGGAGAGTCAAGAGAACTTAGAGTAGAGAAGAGAAAGGAGAACAACAAGATTAGATTAGGAGTACGAGATGAGTGGAGACGAGACAGGGAGACAAAGCGAGACGAGTACAATGAGAAAAAGAAGCAAGTAAAGTATCGAGACTGGGGTGCACGAGAAAACAAAACAGAGGCGAAACACAACAAACAAGACAGGGTTACGGTAATATCAAGACTAGAGTACCTACTTACTACTCTGTGCCTTATATACTACGTAGTACATATGGCCTGGGGGTCAGGCCCAGGTTCCAGCAGTGGGTCGCAGCGCCGGGGCTTGGGATGAGACCTGGGGGCTGTGCGGGACGAGGCGAGGTTAAGACATGTTGCGTGGCGTGGAGGTCTTGCACTGGGAATGCAGAGACACGCGGTGGTGCAGTGAGGAGGGAGTGGGAGCGGGGTGTGGCGTGCGAAGGTCAGTGGCAGTGATGTGCGATCATGATGCGTGATGGGGGTCTCAGCGCAGGTCAGGGGTGACGGGTGGTGCTGGCACTGGTGTGATGTGATAGCTGAGACCCGGCGCTGATGTGGCGGTCACGGCGGTGATGGCCGGAGGGTGCCGCGAGTGGCGGTGGCTGTGGCATTGACGGCCGGTGATGGCCGGTGATGGCCGGGGGAGTTGGCCGGGTAGCAGTCCAGGCCCAGGGCGGTTGTGGGGGTGGTTTTGGGAGTGCTGGAGTCCTGGGGCCGGGGCTGAGTTCTGGGGGTCGGTAGCGGGTCGTGACAAGCAGAGGTAGAGCTGCCATCAAAGAGGGTGAGGTGGATGAGGATGGGTAGTCTCTGGGGCATTGCAGCAAGCATCACCAAAGATTCATCGATGAAGTTGTCAGTAGCACCACTGTCAACCAGTGTGTTGACAGGGGTGGGAGAGGAGGGGAGGGTGGTGTGGAGGAGGAAAGTAGCTTGCCTTCATGTGTCAGCGCATTGCAAATGTCGTCCTAGAGGTTGGAGTTGCAGAGCGGAGGTGCTGTGTTGTAGTAATAATAGTAATTGTTACCTCTGCTATGCTGTGGGGGGAAGGCATCCATTGCGGGGCCCCAGCTGCCAGGGAGTCCACCATTGGAAGGGCCGCTGCTGAGAAGTTGTCCGCCATTGTTCCTTGGAGGTGGTCCCTGAGCCCAACAGGGAGGTGGCGGTTCTCCAGGGAGTGGTGATCCCAGGTTGGCATCAAAAGGGCGGCCAGGTAGGGGTTCCAGAGGAGCGGGGAGTTGTGGTGGTCCTTGGAGAAGGGGTGGTTGAGGTGTGCTGGGGCCTGTGGGTTGGTAAATGAGTGGGGGGTTGTTGCAGGGGTTGCAGGGAGAAGGTACATTGCTATGGGGATGGTGTAAGTCAAAATGGAGGGGGCAATCACATTGAAACTCTGGGGCAGGGGCTCCACCAGGAGGGGTTGATCCGCTGCTGGGGGCCTCAAGTTCATTGATGTAGGAGAGGGTGTGGATGAAGGTGTTATTGTTTTCAGCAAACGGAAGTCAAGGAAAAGCATCAGGGTGTGGGGTGGTTTCAGCAGGCTGCCTCCAGGTGCAGAAGGCACTGGGGAAGGAGTTGGCACAGAGGCATGCAAAGAGACCAATGGTGCGAGCAGCAGGCTGATCAAAAAGTCCTCCAGTGGGGTTGAGAACTTTTAGAACGTTTGATGCCACATTGAGCTCCTCCTGCTGGTGGGGTACCAGGGCAGGGACAGGGTCCTGAGGCTTGATTGGTTCCTCTTATTGCACGTGAAACAAGCATGCAGGGTCCATGAGGTCCTCACAATGCCAGAGGTTGGGGCTGGTGTAAATCTCAGCCACCAGGGCATGCAGTTGATCTTGGAGGTTGAGATCCACTTGTAGCATGTTCTTGGCACTTTCTGGGATGGCTCCATGTTGATAAAGCTTGTGGAATTCAAGGAGGTGATTGGCCCATTACTCCAGGGTCCCAGAGAAGTTGTGGTGTCCTAAGCTGATGAGGAGAGCACGAGTGCATTTTGTGAACTCTGCTGGAGATATGCAAAGAGAGTGGAGGACCTTGTCACATTGTCAAATGTAGGCTTTGACCCATTGGCAGCCAAGGGGAGAGGGAGGTGTGTGGATGGGTGGCACCACAGGGGGTCGAGGCTGGGGGAGGTAATAAGTTTCAGGGTATTCCTGAGGAGGTGGTGGCAGGGCATAGTACCAGCCTGGGGCAAAGAAGGCAGCACTAGTGTGTGCCAGGGCCAAGGGTGCCCAGGCGCTGGGCAGTGTCTCTGGCATACCTCTGAGCAGGACTTGTTGATAGGTTCCTGCTGTTGCCTGCAAAGAGTTACATCGCCAATCTTGAGAAATACCTTGACTGATGGAAGGGCTGTAGGGTACCTGGTTCTGATCCAGGGCCCAGTATCTAGGGACAAGTGTGGAGTAGTGTTTGATTAGGGGAGCTGGATACAGAGGCTGTGGGGTACTCATGGCATAATAGTTTTTGGGCACAGGTCTTCTATAAGCATAGGTCTGATAGCCAGCAGGCTGGTAGGTGTGCATGTAAGTGGCCATAGTGAAAGTGAGAGTAAGGAGGGAGTCTTGATATTATGTCAGGTTCTGCTGACCATGGGGGCTCAGTCCACTGGGCAAATCCTTATGTGGCATGCACAATGTCCACAAACGCAGCGAAGAGGACTTAGCAAGTCCCAAGATTAAAGGTGGGAGGCACAGGGATCTAAACAAACTGAAAGGGGAAAGAGTCGAGACAAAAAAGACAAAAGGAGAAATAGAGCAAGTCAAGATGAAGGCGAGAGATGAGAGAGTAGAGAGGAGACTTAGAGACTTGAGGCAAGGAAAGAGAGATGAAGCAGAGTTAAATTGGAAGTACAAAACAAGTAGAGACAAGTGAAAGGAGACAAAATGAGACAACTACAATACAAAAAAGAGATAAGTCAAAGAATGGAAACCATGTACCGGGTATGCTTGAAGGGTTGCTGTCTGCGTACACAGCGCCAGCGTGAAGTCTGTTGAGAGTGCGATAGGCCATTCCAGTCCTATGTAATATACATGTGTGTGGGAGTGGTTAATATGCACGACAGACGAGGATGACGGATGCGACGACGCCGGCACTAAAACATACTCCAATGTGGATAGCTAGATGAGGTGTGGAATGAAAAGCATGTGTTGGTGGCCAAAATGAGCGCATGTCAACATCGAGATGCACGTTGGAGATTTCAATGTGATCACGCGTCAGCGCGAGCTTCGTCGTCCGTACTCTGCCATGTGAGCATAATTTCTAACCTTGATAATCAGAGTCGAGAGAGAAAAGAAAATCACGTCGGGGACTGAACAGAATGAGAGAGAAGCTGCGCAGGAAGCAGAAGACTACCACCACAAAGGCGCTGACAGAACAGGTGACAGGCAGGACGCAAGAACAGAGACGATGTCTGCGAGAGCTTCGAGGCAATCATCCCTCGGAAAAGACGGAAATGGAATTGATTCTGTCGTGGGAATGAGCTTCGTTTGATGCCCACTTGTGCCCGACGTACTGGTTGGTATTGGGTTTCTACTGTGACAATACAAAAATAATGATATTATCTCGGAGATGACGACATGGAGAAGATCAATACCTGAGTAATACAATGAGGAAGATCGAAAATGCACCATGTAAGATCATTGAAGACTCCCAATTATTCGAGTTTCCATCTAATGAGTCGCTGAAGCAGAATTGGCAATTCAAAGCACGAGCTCGGGCGCAGCCGTGAACTATTGCAGGATAAGCCTGCTCGCTAGTGTTAGATAATGATAGATGAGCACAAAGGAACCACATACTTGAATCCAGTGTACAGTCAGAAGGGCAGTTAGTAGCGAAACGGAGAGACTGGCGAACAAAATTCCTTTCACCCAGACATCAATCTGATTTATGCGTCCGTCTTCATGCTGCAGACACAGGATTTATGTTCCTTATATTTCCGGTGACTCTCGACAGTTGCCGACTTCAACGAGGGAGGCCTCAATCTGTGCTTGTTATCTGGTTAAATGTTCAAGCGACAAAAGTCATAATCACTCGGAACAAACAGAGCGCGGCTTGTCTGCGAATTAAACCGACAATTGAGACGCATGCAAGACAAGGAGACTGTCGTGGACATTTCTAAAGCCTTCAATTGTGTTCATACCATAGTTCTTCGCCTCGTCAAAGCGAACATTCCAGACACGCGCATTATCCTTTGCTTCTTCTCTCAAGTATTTCGCCAGTATGAAACTTCGTGTGATCGTATTGCGAACAATGGTATGAACGGATTTTCTGAGCAGAAATTATGCCCTTACTCGAATTATCAACTTGGCGCGATGCATACAAGGAGTTCTAAGCGCAGGAAAGTATAAGGATGTGCTGGATTTGGCTTAACTCCACGGCCAACCCGACCAATCGCGGAACGGAGGAGATTTCAGGACAGTGTTGATCATCTAACAAGGGTGTACGTCGAATGAAGTATCGGAGATCGATCGATTTTGAACACATGCCGCATGATTGTATTTGTCTCCTTCTGTGAGCGCGGTGGCGATACTTGTAAATCGAATATACTGCTGGACTGTTGTGTGCGCTGTTCAGAACATACTGATAAACAATCCAGACGGCAAGATTCGCACCTCTCAGTCACCTCCTGTGCTCGTCGGCCCCTACCTCCAACCTAGTCATCTTATTCATTACCACACTCATCGAGGTCATTGGTTCACCATAACGTACGCTCTTCTCGGACACTCAAACGAAGCACGATCAACCATTGTGGGATGCCCCGATGAAAGCGGGCAGTGGGTAAACCCCAATCGCTTCGTCTCTTGCACAGCGGAGCATTCTGAATTCGGCTGAGCATCAGTATCGATTTTGAGCAACCCTTCTAGTTCTTCAGATCGTGACTTTGATCTACCACGGATATCGATTGTTTAGTCGCATCTGTATGAAGGAAAGATAGATGGATTTGTATCCGAACAAGGGAAGGATGCACATACGTAGAAGCGATGTGAAGGCGAAGGCGCTGGACGTGCTTCTGGTCGATGTGCAAAAATACATCGTATGGCATCAGGGGCGTGGGCGTTGCAGCCTTTCTGTTTGCGACCGGTGTGGTGGACGATGTAGTCGCCGAGGCGAGAAGCAGTGTGACGCGTTTGTGATCGTGCTAACCGCACGTGCGGACTGGATGGGCAGCTCAGACATTTTGTATTGGAGCGCAGGTACAGGAGGTGTGACGAAGGGGGGGTGCTTGTTAGATACAGTCGACATGCCTGTCCTCCCTACTGCACTGACTATCGATGCGATTTGTCGACGAAGCAAGCTTGGAGGAAGACGATGCACGTGGCAGGTGCGATTAAAGGAGCAATGTGTTCATGAGCTGAGTCATGTGTCCTTGAACAGACATCGGTGGGAAGGGGCGGTGTCCAGGCACAAAGTGATAGAAGCATCGCACTGTAACTAGGCGATTGTGGACGTCGATGGTATGCAGGGGAATGGAGGGAGATCGTAGCCCTCGAGGGCGGCGACGTCATGGATGTATGAGCACTGAGCGGTTGTCGGATCTAGACTCGAAAGTGACATGATCACAACGGCGTCACACTCTGACATGTGAGTGATCGCCTCCTTCCTGGGCTATGGAAGGCTATGTATTTTCCCTTGATTGCTATATAGTGCTGCGAAAGGCTGTCAACAATGTCTTCGTCTCTATCTTTCTTACCCCCAGCATGGTGAACCCCATGATTCCCACTTCAGGTCCTACAACCTCTGATACTCCTCACTTGGGTAGGGTGGTGATTTCTCTTGTAAAATATGTTCATATATTGTTCCCAGATGGTCGTAATTGTGATTACAAAAAGAGATACAATGATGACGAACCTGGAAAAGAAGCAGAGGACAATGCACGCGTTTGGAAAGTCTGCCTTGATGAAGCTGGAGAGTATGATATGGACATGATTCAAGGTTTTCAAGACAACATTAATAGTCTCCTTGTTTTTGTGAGTTTTGGTTGTACATGTGTCCCCAAGTCCAGCTTTTTCATCCCAAGACAGGCTGCCCTCTTCTCTGCAGTGGTCACGACATTTGTTGCCCAAACATCTCAAGCGCTTCAACCAGACAACTTGCAAATTATGGTTTCTTTACTTGTTGAAAACAATCAGTTATTGAGGGCTGCTGGAAATCAAACAAGCATCAATACTGTGCCTCCAGCATCTTTAGATCCTGAAAGCCAGACACACACTTCAATTGATGTGTGGGTCAATGGACTCTTTTTCACAAGTCTTGCTCTTTCATTATTAACTGCCTTTTTGTCTGTTCTTGCTAAACAATGGATTCAAGTTTGTTCATTCCCTTAACCTGGTCTTATGGGTATCTAACACAGTTGAATAGTCATATACTGCAATTGTTTCTGGAAATGCCAAAATTCGTGCTTTAACTCGTCAATTCCGCTTTCAAGGACTTGAGAAATATAAAGTTGGAGGCTTCATCAAGAGTTTTCCACTGAGCCTCCACTGCTCAGTTGCCATTTTTCTCATTGGACTTGCTCTTTATGTTTCACAATTGTCCCATCCAATATGTGGAGTTGTTGCTGCTATTACTGCTGTTACATTCCTCTTCTATGCTGTATCCTCCTTGATTCCAATTTCTGATGCTACTTGTCCTTGATACATTCCTCAAGGTTTATGAAATAGCACTTAGAAAAAAATACTATACTCTATCACAGTGTCTTGTGAATTGGGCCAAGCCCATTCTATCTCAATCTGGCAATAAATGGAGTACTGGGTTCTTGTTAGAATGTGTTTTAAACGGGACTACAGACAATATGAATGACTTGATAAATCAAGGAATGGACCTTGAACAACATGATTTTAAAGGCTGGAATGCTTTGCATTATGCAGCTTGCACTGGAAATTTGGATATGGTCATTTTCCTTGTTGAAAGAAAGCCAGCTCTCATGTTTGCTGTTGCAACTTATCTCAGTATTTCATCCTGGACAGCACTTGATATTGCTATTTGCTACCATAAATTTGACATTGTAGGATACCTTTTGGATCATGGTGCTAGATCATCATCTTGCCATGCACTGTATATTGCAATAACTGATTCAATATATTCTGCCCAAGTAAATGCAGCTCAAGAAACAGTAAAGTCTTCACTTGACCATGGATGGGATATAACAATGAAGGATCATGAAGGAAAGACATTGCTTGATGTTGCACACAGCAAAAGAAACATTGAACTTGTTGACCTCTTGGACAACCAAACCTCCCCATATGGAATGGCATCTCATGTTGCAGATGAAGAGCCATCAGAATCACAATCTATATCTGACTCTGACTCTTCTTGGTATGTGTCTCACATTTTGCATGCAAACATGGAAATATGACTGACATAATACAGGCACACAGCTGAAGAGCAAAGTATACATGATACAGAACTGACACACAAAGAATATCAATCAAACTTCAAAGAGGGAGAGAATGGTTTTCAGGAAGCATAGACAGATGGATATGTTTTCAGATTTTTTTTATTGATGTACATGTAGTTTGTTCTATGAAATGACAATAAATTGATATTGTTCTGTGCAAAAGATACCTCAGATGATGATTGAATATAACAATGCAAACAAGGTAACTGTGAGAATTGAAAACTTTACAGATATATACAAGTCTGAATATATATAAAACCACTCCTCCTGCTTTGAACAGCCAAATCATAGAAGAAGCATCAAGACTTATACAGAAAAAATCATCATTGAACCATGTGCATGGATTTCATTTGTATGCTCAATCTCTGAGAGTAAGATTATCTATAGGTTTTTTCCAAGGAAGACAGTGAAACAGAGTGACCCATGTGTTGAAAATTCAGGTGTGAGGAGGGAGTTTCTACTGTAAATACATTTAAGGTGGATCATGTGTATTGGATAAAACACTAAGTTTTTGAAATGGTCAACAAAGGAAAGGGCAATGTAAGGTGAGGTGACTCTCAAGAACAGATATTTGCTCTGTTATAATGTACTATTAATACGATGGTAATTGCTGGCTGAAAACTGTAAGCCACAAAAAAGTGTTGAAAACTGTAGATGTACCTTGTAGAAAACCAGTGATCCATCAACAATGGGAAGCACCATGTCGACAGTAAAGAAGTCAAAAGAGATAGACTGATGCAAAAGGCAATGGCCAAGTGATGAGATCATGGATCCATCACAACATCATGATCTCAACGTTTTGGGCAGGTGGCTGTGCCCAGTGTTAGCCAGCATCACAGATCACTGATCCATGATGACATCGAGATCTCTGTGATTCCATCACAATCTTGGATTTGGCTGAACCTGTGGCGGTGCCCGGTGATGACCACCATCACGGATTGCCAATCCGCTGATGATGCATCAAACAAGACTGGTTGACATTACTTCCTTTACAATCACTATCTTCCAGCACAACCATGGCCAGTACACCAATGCTTGCACAATGCACAGGAGGCCACAAGGGCATGGGACTCAGGAAGAACAGCCAAAACATAGCCAGAAAGAGGCTGAACCATTCTTCTGGGAGGGTCTGGACAACGCCAAGGAGGTGTCAGCACCCCAGGGACACGCACAAGGTGGCAGAATCATGCGGGATATGCTTGGTCCATGCACATCAATGGAAGATATAAAAGAGAAGGATAATTGGGGACACTGGGCAATGTAAGGGCAACCTCCAGGAGTTGTGGCTCAATCACACAACTAGCAGAGGGAAATCTGAAGTTATATTAGGCATGATAATCAATGATACAATGGTAACTAATCACATAGCAGAGGGAAATCTGAAGAGAACAAGTCTAAGGATTCCCCGCTGCTTGGTGCAGCGCATCAGCAGGTGGCGAAGGTGTGGGAACAACTGTACAGGTGACCTGGGCTAACCTTAACCTTGGATAACATTTGAACAGGGAGTGCAGGAAGTTCTGGGGATTTTCTAAAAGGAAACAACCTCTGGAGATCTCTGGAGGTCTAGAGCAAGCCCTGGGGATCCTGGGGAATGGCGTAGGATGTGCCAAAAATGGAAGTCAAATAGAAGTCCTCTGACAGGGAAGCAATCAGCTTGCCATGGCACAGGATCCCCAGTGAGCAGATTCTTAGGCTCAGGAGCAGTGGTTGTCTTCCCAGAAATAGATTAGTTGTCATCTGAAATTGAATTTGGTTTTATTATATTCTACTTAGTGTGAATAAGAGCCAGTTCAAGGCAAATAAACTATATACTATTTCATCAACTGCAAGTGTGCGCGAGTGCAACTGAACCCAACACAACTAAGCAAATAGATTTATCTTAATCTAATCATATAATCTTATCAATAAGATTAAAAATAAAGCCTATTTCACATCACTATTGAGAGTTGTATTATGAAAACAATAATAGGGAACATGGCCAAGCAGTCTAAGGTACTAGAATCAGGGTTTTTTTTTGGGTGTGAGTTTTAATTTCACTGTTGTCATATAGAATTGAGACATGTCCAAAGATTTTTCTCCTTTTGTTGAAGTTTTTTCAGAGCAAAATGACCAATAACTAAAGAGCTGTGTAAAATTGTAGTTCAAATCTAAAGATCTAACACCATAATATCATCACTGATGTATAAAGATGCACCTCTCCTCAGTATCTGTCATTTTGCGCAGGCAATAGGGATTAGTGGTTTCATGTTTTATTAGTCACTAGAATCTCATATGTTAACTTTTTTGCCCTCAAATTTGTAAGTACATGCAGGGCATGCATGTGAAAGTCTGAGTGACTCCAATGTAGTAGCAAGAAGATGTCATTGGCCAGACATGCAAGTCGTTGAAAAGAGAGGCAGAAGTTTCAAGGATTGCTTTCTTCATGGACAAAGGTAGTGTGATTGGGAGAGAGTCGTCTATATGAAATGTATCAAGGATAGGGACTTGACAGCTGACCGTAGGACACAAAAGATAGAGCCGTTGAAACGGGAACGCTGACCGATGAGAGACGAACGCGACGAAAAGACTTAAAAAATAAGCCGACGACAGTGGCACTGCGTAGTTTACATAATTACGTAATGTACCCGATGCACCTCTCGCCGCACCCCAACCTCTGACAAAATGTCATTGTAGTTGATGCTGATGACTGGATAGGCGTCAGCGATTGGCATTAGACGAAGATGAGGTGTGGAGTTTCCACCGCATTGCAGCCAGACCTACAACATGAGCCGATATCGCCATTGAGACGCCTGTTCCCAATGTCCCTCAAATCCAATTGACCACATTGAGCATACACCTGAATTATGCTAGAGTATGCTAGGGCATCACACTGTAAGGGTCTTTATGTAAGCTAAAGAATGCAATATTAACATGCAATGAAGTGAACGGAGAAAGAAAAAAAAACAGTAGAGTAAGGTATGTTGGTTATCGAAATGAGCGCACGTGTTGGTCGCAGAAATGAGCGCATGTTAACATCGAGATGCACATTGAAGATTTCAATGTGACCACACTTCAACAGGAGCTTTGTCGCTCCCTCCGTGCTCTACCATATGAACATAAGTTTTAACCTTGAGAATTAGAGTCCCTGGATAGAAAAGAAAACCACGTCGGAGACCGAACGGAATGAGAGAGAAGCTGCGGGCAGGAGTAGAAGACTACCACCACAAAGGCGCTAACAGAAACGGTGACAGCCAGAACGCAAGGAAAAGAGATGATGCAAACGAGAGCCTTCGAGGCAATCATCCCTCAGCAAAGACGGAAATGAATTCTGTCGTGGGGAACAGCTTTGTTTGATGCCCACTTGTGCCAGACGGCGCTACGGGTTAGTATTGGGTTTTACTTTCACGGAGGCAAACATAATTATGTCATCTCGGAGATGACAACATATATAAGATTGATATCTCAGCAATAGAATGAGGAAGACAAATGTACCATGCAGGATCATCGAGGGCTCCCAATTATTTGAGTTTCCATCTAATGGGTTGCTGAAGCAGAATTAGCGGACCAAAGTACGAGCTTGGAAGAAGCCAGGAACCATTGCAGGATAACTCTTTTCGCTCATGTTAGATGTATCGTAGATGAACGCAAAGGAACCACATACCTGATTCCAGTGTATAGACAGAATAGTAGCAAAACGGAGAGACTGGCGAACAAGATTCCTTTCACCAGAATTTATGCTCCTTATATTTCCAGCGACTCTCTATAATCGCCGATTTCAACAAATTTTAAGGAGCCCTCAATCTGTTATTGTTATCTGGTTGAATGTTGAAGCGACAAAAGTCGTGATCACTTGAAGCAAACAGACCGCGGCTTGTCTGCGAATTAAGCAGACGATTGAGACGCATGGGCAAAGACTCACAAAAGACAATGAGATTGTCGTGAACGTTTCTAAAGCCTTAAACGTGTTCATACCATACTTCTTCGCCTCGTCCAAACGGACGTTACTGACGCGCGCATTTCCTTTGCTGCTACTCCCGCTCTGTAAAACTTCATGTAGTCGTAAATACTACCGGCAAACAAAGGTATGAATATATTTTCTGAACAGAAATTACGACATTACTCGGATTTTCAACTTGGCAAGATGCATACAAGAAGTTCTGAGCCCAGGAAAGGATAAGAATCCGGTGGTTTTGAACGGACTCCACAGCCAGCCTGACCAAACGGAGGAGATTTCAGGACAGTGTTGATCATCTAGCAAGGGTATACGACGAACGAAGTATCGGGGGTCGATCGATTTTGAGTACACACCGCATGATCGTATTTCTCGAGCGTGGTGGCTATAGTTGCAGCTCGGCTTTACTGCTGGACTCTTGGATACTCTGTTCAGGACATACTGATAGATGATCTAGACGGCAAGATTCGCACCTTTTTCCCAACTCGTGTACTCGTCAACACCCGTCTCCGCCCTGGTCATACAGTGAGGTAATCTTCTTGGCCACTCGAACGAAGCATGATAACTTTTGCAGGACATCTGTATCGACATTGAGCCGCCCTTCTAGGTCTTCCGTTCATGAGTTTGATCCACCACGGATGATTCGCTCGATTGTTTAGTCGAATCTGTATAAAGGAGAGATAGATATATTCGTATCTGAAGAAGACCAGGATATACATACCTAGAGGCAATATGAAGGCCCGTACGATCACAAACGCTTCACACTGATCACTTGGGATTGGAAGGGCTACGATAGAGTACGTCAGCGTTGTCAGATTTAGACTCTGGAGTGACGCGATCACAACAGTGTCACACTCTGTGTAAGGGACTCACGTTACTTGTGACATTTTGATCTTTCTTTTATTACCTCCCTTTCCTTTCTCGACATATTTCTCTTACATAAGCTACAGAAAACATATATATAGGCCCTGTTGTCGTAGCATAGGACCACTCTCTTGAAATACAGGACTTAACCTAGTTCTATTGAGAGATTCTTGCTCCATGTGATGCAACATCTGCTTACTTCAGTGACCTTGCGCTACACTCTGACATGTGAGTGATTGCTCCGTCCCTGGGCTATGCAAGGCTATGTATTCCCTCTGATGACTATATAGTGCTGCGAAAGGCTGTGAAGTGTCTTCATCTCTATCTTTCTTCCCCTCAGCATGGTGAACCCCCTTCTTCGCACTTCACATACCACAACCTCTGGTAATCGTGTTAAGAATCAAAACCCTAATACAAGATATAAGTCAATTATAATCCTTAGTCTCATATAAGTGACTAGTTAAACTATACCTAATACAAGATATAAGTCAATTATAATCTGTTTTATATATGAGTGGTCAGATATTGTCAGGTTCCGCTGACCACAGGGACTCAGTCCACTGGGCAAGTACCTTACGTGGTGCTCACTGTGTCCACAGATGCAGAGTACCGGTAGGGCACAAGGCATAGGAGACCGAAGCGGGGTGGGGGAGGTGTGTGGAGGGGTGCCGGTAACGCCGGGGAGGGGGCAAGTGCTGGGGGGGGGATGGAGGACGAGTGCCGGGGGGTAGTTGCAAGTCCCAGGGATACAGGAGGGTGGAACGAGTGAGCGCCAGTGCACAAGCAAGTCCTGGGGTTCAGAGAGATGATGAGCGTGGGGACTTGGCGAGTCTCAGGGATGGAGATGGAGGTGTGGAGATTAAGGGAGCCAAAAGGGGAAAGGGTTGAGATAAGATAAGGGAGAAGGAAACAGAACAAGTCGAGATTGGGGACCGGAGACAGAAGAGATGAGAGAACTTAGGATTGATAGAGAGACGAGGAGCAAAGCAGAGTGAAATTAGAGTAAGAGACAAATAGAGACAATGGAAGGGAGAAGATATGAGGCGAGTACGACAAGAAACAAAGCAGAGTGAAAATAATGAGACCGGAACGCATGAGGATATGAAACAGAGATGAATACAACGAAACAATATGGGAGTTACGGTAATATCAAGACTAGCGTACTACTGACTACTCCATGCCTTATATACTGAGCGGTAAGGAAGCCCTGGGACCCAGGCCCAGGTCCTGGTGGCGAGTCATGGCACTGGGGCTTAGAGTGAGACCCGGGGGTTGCTCAAGACAGCGGTGGGGGTTGAGACATGTCGCACAGCGCGGAGGTCTTGCTCTGGAAACGCAGAGACATGTAGCGGCGCAGCGGCAAGGGGGCAAGCAGAAGTGGGGCATGTGGAGTCAGGTCTGTGGTGATGCGTGATTGTGATGCATGATGGGGGTCTCAGCGCGGGCCAGGGGAGCGCTGGGTGTTGCCAGCATGTGGCAGCTGCAGGTGGAGAAGTGCCGGGGGTAGCCAGGGCCAGTGCTGATGTGGCGGTCATGGGCGGTGTGATAGCTGGGGCCGGTGCTGATGTGATGGTCATGGCGGTGATGGCCAGAGGAAATGCTGGGGTGGCGGTGGCTGGTGGCGGTGTTGGGAGGTGATGGCCAAGGGCTGCTGAGGTGGTTTGCCGAGTAGCGCTCCGGGCCCGGGACGGTTGTGGGGGTGGTTTTGAGGGGGTTGGAGTCCTGGGGGTCGGTAGCGGGTCGTGACAGATATATATAATCAGACATTGTAAGTAACTCACCCTTAGTCTCGTATAAGTGACTAAGGGTGTAATCTGTACGTATATGGTATTTGTATGTCTATATCTATTGTTTTGTTAAAGGAGAAAGGGAATGGCCAAAGCACGTGTGGACAAAGCAGGTAGCGGAGTGGCCACATACATGAGACGTCAGTGGCCATGTAACCAAGGAGTGCATTGGCCGGTGTGCCACTCAGCAAATCCTCCCTTGGGTACGTTTGTCATTTCTGTTGTAGAATATATCCATAATACTGTTCTAAGGTGGTCATATTTATGATTACAGACAAATTTACAGCTCCAACAAACCTGGAGAAGAAGCAAAGGAGAATGCATGTGTCTGGCATGTCTACCTTGATGAAGTTGGAGACTATGATATGGACATGATTACAGGCTTCCAAGACATCATTGACAGTCTCCTTGTTTTTGTGAGTTTTTGTTGTACACGCATTACCAAATCCAGCTTGTTGATCCCAAGACAGGCTTCCCTCTTCTCTGCAGTAGTCACAACTTTTGTTGCTCAAACTTCTCAGGCACTTCAACCAGATAACTTGCAGATTATGGTATCCTTACTTGTTGAAACCAATCAGTTATTGAGGGCTGCTGGAAATAAAACAAGCATCAATGATGTACCTGTGGCATCTTTAAGTCCTGAAAGCCAGACAAGTACTTCAATGGGTGGGTGGGTCAATGGACTCTTTTTCACCAGCCATGCACTCTCATTATCAACTGCCCTCCTCTCCATCCTTGCTAAACAATGGCTTCAAGTTTGTTCCCTTCCTTCACCTTGTTTCATGGTCATCTAACACAGCCTAATAGGCATATACTGCAATTGTTTCTGGTAGTGCTGAAACCCATGCATTAATTCATCACTTTTACTTTGAGGGACTTGAGAAATATAAACTTGGAGACTTTATCAAGAGTCTTCCACTGATCCTCCACTGCTCAGTTGCTATTTTTCTTGTTGGACTTGCTCTTTATGTTTCACAATTGTCCCATTCAATATGTGTAGTTGTTGCTAGAATCACTGCTCTCATGTTCCTCATCTACTTTGGATCCACAATGATCCCAGCTCTTGATATTGCTTGTCCCTACCGCATTTCCTTTATGTTTCATCTTGCTCAGCTTCTGTGCTTTCCTTTTAATAAGATGAAACCTGCATGTTTGTACTTCTTGAATGTTCGCAAATGCCACTTTGACTTTGTAGCTTCCATCATTCCAGCTTCAAACATTGCCTATTCTCCTAATTTTTCCTTCAAAGCTCAGTGCCTTTGGAAAGTGCTTACCCAGGTGTTACATTCAATATGGAAATTACAGATACACAAAAAATCTATAAAAGCTGTTGAACATTATTTAACCACTCATCCAATGCATCAGTCAAAGGAATTATCATTGAGGCTACTTGTGGTGTGTTTAAGAGGGACTCTTGGTATCCTGGCCTTCTTGATCTTTATCTCTCTATCTTCAAATATTCCTCATCAAGGTTGCATTTCTCAGAGGAGAGCACACTATATGTCCAATTAATTCATTTTATTATTGAAAGCTCTCCTTCTCTTCAAAGCCTAGTACATAATACTACTTCCAAAGACTTGACAGAAGAGATTATGCTTGCAGTTGTTGAATTTTATGGACATGCACTGATAGGAAAGAACCCTACTCTATCTCATAAACTTGTGGATTGGGTCAAGCCCACCCTATGTCAATCTGGCAATAAATGGAGTCCCAAGTTCTTGGACAAATGTGCAAGGTATGGAAATGCAGAAGATGGGAATTACTTAATAAATCAAGAAATGGACCTTGATGGTCAAGATTTTAAGCACTGGACTCCTTTGCATACTGCAGCCAAGCAAGGAAATTTAGATATGGTCATTTACTTGGTTGAAAAAAAGCCAGCTCTCGTGTCTGCTGTCACAACTTGGTTGGGTATCTCATCTTGGGGAGCACTTGATATGGCTATTTATTATAATAGATTTGATATTGCAGAATACATTTTAGATTATGGTGCTAGATTATCATCTTGCCATGCAGTGTATGCTGCAATATCAACTTTTTCTAAATCAAACTTGGAAAAAGTCATCCTGTTGCTTGACCATGGATGGGACAGAACATTCAAGGATAATGAAGGAAATACATTGCTTGATATTGCAAGAAGCAAAAATAAAACTGAACTTGTTGACCTCTTAGAGAATTACCCACTCAGACTCCCCCCAGATGGAATGGCTTCTCACAATGTGGATGAAGAGGCCCCAGAACCTGAATCCTCTACATCTCTATCTGACTCTGACTCTTCCTGGTATGTGTCTCACAATTCTGAATGCAAATATGGTATACTAACTCATATAACATAGGCAACCTGCTGAAGAACAAAGTTTACAAGCTAAGGAACCAACACACTAAGAATAACCATCAAACTCCAAAAAGAGAGAGAAGAGTGTACAGAAAGAATCAACAAATGAATATGTTGCCATGTTTTTTTTTCTATTGATGTTCATGTAGTTTGCCCTATAAAATACCAATAAATTGATATTGTCCTGTGCAAAAGATGCTTCTGTTGAACACAAACAATGAACAGGTAATGTCACAACCCGCTACCAATCTCTGGAACTCAACCCTGGCTCCAGGACTCCAACCTTCCTAAACCAACCTCCACGACTGTCCTTGGGCCGGACCGCTACCTGACTAGCCACTTCAGCAGCTTCCGGCCATAACCACCCATCACTGCCATCAGCCACCACCACCCCCAGCATTGCCCAGCCATCACCGCCTGTGACCACCACATCAGCGCCAGCCCTGGCCATCTCCAACACTTCCCAACCGTGGCCGCCACATCAGTGCCAGCGCTGGCAAGCCCTGGTGCTCTCCCTGGCCCATGCCAAGACCCGCACACCACACCCTGCTTCTGCTGACCTCCTCACCCCCTTGCTGCTACATGTCTCTGTGCTTCCAAGGCAAGACCTTCCATGCTGCATAATATGTCTCAACCTCCACTGCCACCTTGCGCAATCCTCAGGTCTCACCTCAAGCCCTGGCACTATGACTCATCACCAGGACCCAGGCCTGAGCCCTGGGGCCTACCTACCATACAATATATAAGTTGTAGAGTAGCAAGTAGTATGCTAGTCTTGATATTGCCATACTTCCCATCTTGCTTTTCATGTTTTGTCTCTGTCTTGTAGTCTCATGCATTTCAGTTTCCATTTTTCCAACTCTGTCTCATTTCGTATTGTACTCATCTTGTATTGTCTTGTTTTCATTGTCTCTACTTGTTTTGTACTTTAATTCTATCTCTGCTTTATTCTCTCTCGCCTCAAGTCTCTAAGTTCTCCTTTTCTTCTCTCATCTCTTGTCTCTCGTCTCAACTTGTTCTGTTTCTCCTTTCCCTTATCTTATCTTGGCTCTTTCCTTTTTCAGCTCATTAGATCTCTGTGTCCCTCGCTAAGTCCCTGCAGTCACCCCAGCCTCCTATTTGTTAATCCCTGGGACTCACTCGTGCGCCAGCGCTTGCTCATCTCCTTCTCTCACATCCACAGGACTCATCCTCCACCCCTCACTGGCACTCACCTCCTGCCCGGCATTACCAGCAATTTCCCGCTTGCCCCCTTGGTCCTGCTTTGGTCCTCTATGCCTCGCACTCTTGACAGTACACTGTGTCTATGAACACCATGCACACCATGTAAGGTATTCGCCCAGTGAACTGAGCTCCTGTGGTCAGCAGAACCTGACAGGTAAACATGGTCAGTGTACAAATTGAAAATTTGATACATATGTGAGCATCATCTTGAAATCAAAACACTCTTCTCACTCTGAACAGCCAAATCGTGGAAGAAACACCAAGACTTTGGCAGACAATATCAGCACTGGATGGTGTGCATGAATCTCATTTGATTGGTTGCCAAATCCCTGAGAGCCAGATTATTTATGCTTTTTTTCAAGGAGAACAGTGAAACAGAACTACTAGTGTGTGAGAAATCCAGACATGAGGGAGGAGGTCCTAGTGTAAGTGTATGCCGAAAGCCCTTGGAGTGAATGTGGAGAAATTGGATAGAGATACTGAAAACGTGGCATACGGCCAACAATAAGGAGTATGATGGAAAGTGACATGGCCCTTCTGATGAACTTTGGTCCATGTTCCTCTGATAAAATGTATATTATGCACCTTATCTTCAAAAGTGTAACAGGTGACATGGCCAAGTGGTCCAAGGCACTAGAATCAGCTTCTTTACCTATCTAATCTTTTAGGGTGTGAGTTTGAATCTCACTGTTGTCAGTTAAAGTTACATATTTTTCTCCTTTTATCAAAGTTTTCTTAGAGCAAGAAGGTGAGAGTGACATGATATTGTGGTCCAAATGTAATAACATTGTCATATAATTGCTGGTGCAAAGAAGCAATGTGGAAAGAAGGGGTATAAATAACACACATATCAGACTCTCTGACTGTTTTCTCTCCTGTCATCATGAGCAAACCACTGCTCCCCATCAAAGTATGCCATGTTGATACGAGGGCTTCACAAAATAGCTGAAAACTGTAAGCAGTGAGAAAACGTCGAAAACGGTAGACGTACCTCGTGAGATACAACCGTTAACCCACACCAATGGCGGGAGACACCGCGTTGGCAAGAAAGAAGTCAAAAATGAGACTGATGCCAAAAGGCGGATGCCGAGTGATGAGATCGCGAACCCATCACGACATCATGATCTCGACGTTCTGGACAGGTGGCTGTGCTCGGTGATGACCGGCATCACGGATC
>JAGGAQ010006201.1:0-27226 GCA_017657225.1 Termitomyces sp. T69sscA
GCAACTACGGCAGGCACTCAACCCTTGGCGACTACTACGCTAAGACTCCTTTCACCACTTCCCTTACCGCAGCACTCCGCTAACCTGTTTCTGGGACCCTGCCCGACTTGCCTCACTTAGCGAGCCCAATGCTACCAGCCTTGTGACTGCCTACCCCGACACCACAAGGTACAATTTTGGGCGTCATCAATGTTACATTGGGCAACAAGGCAATGATGATGGAGCCAAGCAAGGTCTAGAGCTGGCGGAGCAAGGTAATGCTACCCCCTGTAATAAATAGGTAACCTCGACATTGATTTTGAGAGAACTCTGCTGATGCTACTTCAGTATGTGTTAATTACATTTACTTTTTGTCATTGCATTTGTAAACACACCATCATCAATGTGACAATGCGTTGGCCATGCTATTTGCATGACTTGATCTTTGCACCATGGCACATTCCATGAGCTCTCTTTGTCACAACTGTAAGGGCGACCTCTGGAGGCGGTGGCTCAGTCACACAGCTGGCAGAGAGAAATTCAAAGTATATCAAAAGTATGTTACAAATAGCTAGTAAGGTACTAACCTGGCAGAGAGAAATCCAAAGAGAACAAGTCTAAGGAGTCACTCTGCCAGACAACAGAAAATAGTCGACAGTAGGTCACATGACTGGTCACATGTCACATGTCACATCACATGTCACAATATGTGACATTTCTGATGGGATGGTCACAGGTTATGGTCACATCATGGCAATGGTCACATGATCTGAGCACATGCAGAGGTCATGCACATGCCACATGACTGCAAATCGTATGCCAACGATTTTGCCAGTAGTGGCTGTGAGTTCATCCAGCCAAAGAGGAATGTCCAATAAAGAAGTAGTTTCCCATGGTCTGACCAATGAGGAACTTGACGAGTTGAGAAGAAAGACAAAGGAAATGAGTGAAAGTGAAGCATGGCTGAGAGAAAAAGGATGTAAAAGGGAGGTCCCCTGACAACAACCTGCTGCTGACCTCCAGCACTTAGCTCCGGCCCCAGGACTCCAACTTCCTCAAACCAACCTCCACAACTGCCCCAGGCCCGGACCACTACCCAACCAGCCACCTCAGCAGCCCCTAACCATTACTGCCCATTACTGCCACCAGCCACCACCACCTTTGGCAACTCTCGGCCATCACCACTAATAAGACCCAGATTGTATCAAAAGGTGTATTGATGTTTTGTCTGGCACAGCTGTGTGGACTAGTGGTTAGCATGCCCTATGGTTTACCTGGTGCCCTTCCAAAGGGCTAGAGTTTGAATCCTTGGACAAACACTTATTATATCTTTTTATTATCATTTTCGGGCTATTTTACCTTACTTTCTTGACTCCGAGGTTTCACTGACCTTGCTGCTGCACCCTGGTAACCACCATCATTTTACGACGCTGACATTTTGGTGATTTTATACCTACTTTTTGGCATCTTGACACAACAGACAGCTTGATTGGTGCTGCTAGGCGTCGCCAAGGTCTGATTGACATTTTCCTATATAAAAGACTATTGGCTACTATTTACTTACCCAGTTCACCGCTTTGGCGACCCTTCATCATCAACAGCAACTTTGCTTACAACTTAGTATATATACTGTACTTGTACCCTGCAAATAACAAGTTACCTTCACCCTCTATCTCTTACGCTTGGGCTTCAGAGCTCAATTTTGTCTATCTTAAGTCTACTCTATGCCAAGGCACTATTGCATAGCGCTTTGTCTTGCCACTGGAAATACGCCAGTGTCCTTGCTCTCTATGTGCCTTGCACCTATGGCAGGCTTCTAGTGCTTGGCGACTATGCTAAGCACTACCTTACCATTACTGTATCACTGTCCTCCGCTAATGCATCTTCTGGAACCCTGCCTGGCTCACCTCCATTAGCAAGCCTGACGCTATTTGCCTTGTGATTGCCTACTCTGACACCACTTGGTACAATTTTGGGTGTCATCAGCGCCCATGACTACCACATCAGCGCTGGCCCTGGCCATCCTCAGCGCTTTCCCAAACTGCAGCCGCCACATCAGCGCCAACACCGGCAACCCCTGGCACTCCTCCTAGCCTGTGCCAAAGCCTTCCCGGCTACTACTGAGACACCCATCACACATCATGACCACACATCACCATCGGTCCGACTGCTGCATGCCACACCCCACTCCTGCTCACCTCCTTGCCTCCCCGCCATTCCATGCCTCCATGCTCCCAAAGCAAGACCTTCCTTTGAAGAGCTTCCTTTACGCTGCACAACATGCATCAACCATTACCGCCACCTTGCATGGTCCCCAGGCTCCATCTCAAGCTCCGGCACCGTGACTTGCCACCGGAGCCTGGACCTGAGCTTTGGGGCCTACATACCATACAGTATATAAGTCGTAGAGTAGCATCCAGTACTCTAGTCTTGATATTACCATACTTCATCCCCAGTTTTGTGTTTTGTTCTGTCTCATTAGTCTCGTGTGTTCTGGTTTCCATTTTTTTGACTTATCTTGTTTCGTCTTGTACTTGTCTTGTATTGTCTCATTTCTCTTGCCTCTACTCATCTTTACTTTCAATCTATTCTGATTTCTCTCTCTGTCTTTGCCTCAAGTTTCTAAGTTTCTCTTCTACTCTCTTATCTCTCACCTTTGTCCCGACTTGCTTCATTTCTCTTTTGCCTATCTATCTCAACTCTTTCCCCTTTAGTCCCACCTAGATCCCCATGCCTCTCACCTTTGATCCTGGGATTCACTAAGTCCTCTTGTTCACTTGGCTATCTGTTCACCAGCCCTGAGACTCACTCGCACATTGGTGCTTGTCTCCACCTCTCTCCTCATACCCCTAGGACTTGCGCCTACCCTGGCATTCATCTTCCAAACCCCCTTCCTCTCCCCCAGCACTCATATTCTTGCCCCGGCGTAACTGGCAATCTCTCGCTCAACTGCTGCTTGCATCCCTGATCTCATCCTGATCTCCTACACCCCACGCTCTTGACAGTACCACTGCATCTGTGGACATTGTGTGTGCCACATAAGGATTTGCCCAGTGGACTGAGCCCTCATAGTCAGCGGAACCTGACACTCCCCAATACACTCTAGTGTATATTATCAGACTTCATTTTGAGTATGGAGTAGTCTGCCTGTCGCTAGTCGACAGCTAGTCAACACCCTATCAAATACCTGTGAGCCTGCACACCACACTCTTGTTTTTGGTGCTGACCTAGTGCCTTCACTGAAGTGCTGGACACTCCACACAATCCTTACCATAATTATCTTTACTTGATAATGTTTACCTTAGACCAACACATCGGTTTCATTAGAGGGTGTGTAACAGACCATCACAGCATAATGTGTGCACATCGTGCACGTTGATGCTTATGTAATCTAACATCTTGTATTCACAATGTAACTAGTCTAAATCCAATATTCAGTCTGATTCAGCTACTGTGTGATAGACGCAAGATCGTTCTAGCTTTGTAACAAATGTTACATTTATAACAAACATTACAGGGCTGGAACTCTGTGCCTGAGACAAATAGTACCATCATTACTGTAGAATATCCTGCAAGCATTGTTTAGATTTCATTCATAGAAAATTAAATTATGTACTTGTTCCAAAGCTTGAGTGTTTTAGAGATCATTTGCTTTCAAGAGGGTAAAACAATGTGAGAATGTTATAATAGAAATCTTGAAAGGAAAATTGACCATTGGGCATGTTCCACTCTGAGCAAATCCTTATGTGGCACACATGGTGTCTACAAATGCAATGGTACTGTTGAGAGTGTGGGGCATGTGAGACCAGGGTGGGACCAGGGGTGTGAGCAGTGGCAAGCAGGGAGCACTGGTCACGCTAGAGCAAAGATGTCTAAGGGTGACCTCCAGGAGTTGCAGCTCAATCACATAACTAGCAGAGGGAAATCCAAAGTTATATTAGGCACAATAATCAACAATACAATGGTAACTAATCATCTAGCAGAGGGAAATCTGAAGAAAACAAGTCTAAGGATCCCTGCTGCTCAGTGCGGTGCATCAGTGGGTGGTGGAGGCATGAGAACAACTGTACAAGTGACCAGAGCTAATCTTCCTGACAAGATGGAAGTGTCAGAGGTGTGGAGAAGGGTTGAAAGACAAGTGCTGGGATGAGAGCAAGTCCTGTGGCCAGAGATCAAGAGACCAAGATGAGCAGAGGAGACTTAGCAAGTCTTGGGATCAGAGATAAGGGCATGGAGATCTAACTGAGCTGGAAAGGAGAAAGAGTCAAGACGAGAAATGGAATGAGACAAAGACTAGGAACAAGAGAAGAGAGAAAGAGATGGAGAATTTAGAGGCTCAAGGTGGAGAGAGAGAGAAGCCAAGAATAGATTGACAGAGATATGAAATGAGTAGAGATGAGAAGTACGAGACAATATGAAATGAGTATGGAATGGGATGAAATTAAAATAGAGTTAAAAATGGGAAACCAGAACACAAGAGAATGAGACCAAAACACGAAACAAGGTGGCAAACACAGGTAGTATCAAGACTAGAGTACTAAATACTATTCTATGACTTAAATATGGTGGATGGCAGGTAGGCCCCAGGGCACAGGTTCAGGCCCCAATGATGAGTCATGGTGCCGGGGCTTGTGATGAAGCCTGAGGATCATGCAAGGCAGCAGTGGTTGTTGATGTAGGTCATGCAGCGCAAAAGAAGCTATTAAAGGAAGGCCCTTGCTTTGGGAGCATGGAAGGCATAGAATGTCAAGGAAGTGAGAAGGTGAGCAAGGAGGGGTGTGGAGTCTGGAAGTCAGGCTGAGAGTGATGTGTGGTTGTGGTGTGTGATGGGTGTTGTTGGGAGCCAGGGGGCACTTCAGCACAGGCCGAAGAAAGTACCAAAGATTGCTGAGGCAGGTGTTGATGTAATGACTGCAGGTGAGTGAAGTGCCAGGGATTGCTGAGGCCAGTGCTAATGTAGCGGCAGTGGGCAGTGATGGCTGAGAGGTGCTGGGGAGTGGCAGTGATGGTTGCCAAGGGATCTGTCGTGTAGTGGTCCAGGCCCAGAATGTTGTAGGGCTGTTTTGGGGAGGTAAAAGTTCCAGGACTGGGGTTGAGTACCGGAGGTGGGCAGTGGGTCATGACAGGAACATAGAGCTGAATGCAAAACAAGCCTTTTAAATGAAATGTTAGCTGAATGATAGATCACAAACATAAATACACCTGAACTGCTACATATGCAATCAACTCAGGAGTGATAAATGTTATACTAAATATATCCGCAATCAGTCACTTGAGTGTTGACTTATCTACCTGATTGACACCTGATCCAAAAAGCATATGTTGGCATACCTAAGAAAAATTAGTACTGAAAGATGCATGAAAGTACAAACACACAGCAATGAGTAGAGGCCCTCAATAAAGACCCTTTGTGATCTAATCATACTCATTGTCCAATTCAGTCTCCACTTGTAGATTGTTCTCATCAAAAGCCAGTTTAATTAGTAAAGAAGTATTGTGTCTTATCATAGAAAAAGATAGGAAAATCATGAGCCACTACATCTACCTCTCCATCATGCAAGAGCAAGCAAAAACTGCAGAAGATGATCAATCTAATATCAGAATAAACAAGTAGCTTATGCATCATTGTATTTCCAAGCAAGTGAAGCTGGACAAAGTAATAATCTTGTATTGTAGTTGTTGAAACCCCATGCTGATTTTTGGGGAGGCAGTGGGAGTGTAACTGTTGGAATGAGGTAATGGAGACAGGTGTTCTGCATAAGTGTAATTATTGCATCCTTAACCTTATGTGTGTCTGCTGTCCAAGCACTTATTGCCTCTTTGATAAACTGAAGAGACATCAGTAGAATTCAACATGAGAATATCAATACATATGTGCACACCACATCAACAAAGTCTTTCAAATCACTTTTATAATAATAGTCTTCACCATCCATCATGCAGCATAATTTCTTGAGATACCTGGCAATCTGTGAATCAAATGTAATGATAAGTTTGAAGGCATCCAGATGGAGTTTCCCCTTGTTTCCAGAGTAGAAATCAGCATGTGATCAGATTTTAGATGCATACAATCAGTCAAAACTAACCTTTCAGTGTCATCTCCCTGATCTTCATCTTCATCATTGTCTTCCCCTCTATCTCCAGGCCTGCTATCCAATTTATTGATTGGTACCATGTATGAGACATTGAGATGTTGTGTTGCAATGAGGCCCTGCACAAAGACTGTGTTCAACTCAAGGATTGGCAAGGCACAGTATCAGTTTTCCTGCATGGAAAAATTTTACTAAAGGACCTGTTCTAGAACAAAGTCAAAGAATATCAGAATATGAATAAGTCTGTAATTATACATACAATTCTCTGCCCTGTTGTCCATCATTTTTTATTCTGACCTTCAAAGCAGATCTAAATTTGTCCCATTCAGAGGAATGTTGAGGAGTTTGAGAACAATTTTTGGATAAAGGCATGGTGAGTCAGAAGAAAGCAATAATATGACATGGCCAGTCAAGTTTGAGTCACATGAATGTAAGTCACAAAACATGTTGCCTTCAACTCATTTAACATAGATTGATAGATTTTTTTACTAACTAATAACATACTAGTATTTTACAAATGTTATAACCTGTGACTAAGAGGATGTCCAAACCCTCTTCATGACTCATCAGTTGGTTAAGGATGGGGAAGAACATGCTTGTGTGCTTGTCTTGCAATCAGTCTTTGAGTGGCAAAGATTCTGAGGCTGTGCTGATTATCCTAAACAAAAGATGTACTAGAGCATGAGCTAAATGGAAGAACAATAGTGAGCAACAGAGGGAAGTGAGTAACAAAGGCCATGCCTCTTCTGAAGATGCTTCCAATACTATGTGTTTGTTTTCTCAAAGCTTGATTTCCCAATCCTGAATCAATCAAGTTACAGAGCCAGCTGTGGATCCAATTATGTCAAGGCCAGAGAGATGGACAAGTTGACCAGCCCATGCTCCCTCAATCAATGGACTGAAACAGAAGTTCTTCATGTCATTGGGTGCAAGCCACAGGTGGCAGAAATGCCACAATTAGACTACCAAGTTTCACAAGGACTGTTTGTGGAAATGGGGGCAATGAAAAATGTGATATTGCTTTGAGAGCATGCCATGATTTGCTGGCAAGCTGGGTTGAGAGGATGAGGTTGCAAAGTTTCATATAGAGGGAGTTCAATGGTGTACTTTAAAGGGTGGCAACATGCAAGGCTGTTAGAGAACCAACAGGGTCCACAAAATGAGACTGGAAGCGGCTCTGAAATGGTCTCATAACAGCTCTAATCTTCTCTTACTCTGATCAGATAATTTCAGAGACCACAGTCTGTCTAGAACATTCTTCAGTCTCAGCCATGTCTAGGTCTCAGCCACATCTATGATCCTGTAGTTCAAATCACTTTTACCTGACTCAGGTCACTTTCACATCACTTCTACTTTTACCTAACTCAGATCACTTCCAGGCTTGTCTTGAATACTTTCTACTTCTTTCTTTAAGTAGGAGCTTACACTCCTAGTTATAGCCTTAGCCTTATCCTTGATATATCTAATTATTGCTTGATTTCCTGATTATTTGATTGTTACTTGTGTTTGCTGCTTGATTATCTACTGCTTTATTAATCTACTCTCATTCAATCCATCAGTTTCACAGTTTATATTGAGTTTTTCAGTCATCTCTGTCCTTTGCTCACTCACCTTTTCTTGTCTTTGGGTCCACATACTTGTTGTTTGACATCACTTCTACCTAAGTGATTTTTGCTCCAGTAAGAGCTACAAGCCAAGGTCTTAAAATTTTAAAAGCAGGGTACAGCTAAATACCTTTATTTTACATAATCTTACATTCAATACAACTACAAGTACTCAGTATCTTAGCTTCTCCCAATTCTACTATTCTTGGGCCACAGAATTGAGTTAATACTATGTTTTTGTTTTTTCTGTGACATTGATTCTTTGTTTTCTGCAGCAAATTTGTGAGAACTTGTAGCATTGAATGTATCTCCTGTGTCTGTTTTTAATACTCCATTTTCTGCATTTGTACCTGAAGATGAAGAGAGTATATTCAGACCTTTATTGAATCAGCTCCACATCAATTCTACTTTTGTGATCAAGTTATCAATTTTACTTACCATCTTCAATTGTTCTTCCTTCAACTATTCCTACCACAGCTTGTTTGATAACAACTTCAAGCTTTGAGCTTAGTGGTGTACCAAGCTGAGCATAAAGTTGATGGTCTTTGAACAAGGCATGATTCCCATCATTTAAAAGTACTGGAAGCTCATTCACAATATTTTCTCCAAATTTTTGGACTTCCTCCCCTTCAATATTCTGCATATTCACTTCTACTAAAACACGATGCAATAAATTCAGCTGTGCAGGAAATGATATAGACTTTTGTCCAAGACGCTGAATTAAAGTCTTTTTTAAGTTGAATGTCCAAAAAGCAATCACTTCAACTTTGAGTGTCATAGAACTTGGAGTAACAAGGGATGATGTAGAAGGTACAAAGAGTATTGTTGGCCTTTGGGTAAATTCCTCCCCTTTTTTTGCTGAACCTGTGCTAGCATTATGTGCATATGTCCACAAAATTCCTTTCTCATTGGACAAGCTATCCAGATTCACTGTATGTGACATTATTTCCCACATATGTTGTATATTTTCTGTGGTTTCTGTTGAGCTAAATTGTCCACCAGCATGAAAACTAGGAGCAATGGAAATTTCTCCAGAGATGTCACTAGTTCTTGCTTTGCTTTGTTGCATTTTACTAGTTTCACATGAATGTTGGACTCCAGGTGACCAGTAGGGAATATGCATAGTATTGCTTGCTGATATCTTTATCTGGCAAAGGCTTAGAGTGTAATGGCTTGACATGGATGATGCTACATGGACCCGGTTTATATTGACCTCCAACAGCCAATCATTAGGCCAATAAATAGTATGACCTTTGATAAACTAGAATTTACCATTAGTACAGTGAGAAATAAAGAATCTTCAGCATGAACTTACAGTTGCTTTCAAATTGCAAGCAATATCAAACTGTTCTTTCCTATCCTTACTTTTCAAAGTAGAGCAGAAAGAGACTTGAACTGCTTTGGAATTTGGGATATCTTTTTTACTGTCTTCATTTCCATCATCTGGATCTCCACCTCCACCTCCACCTCCACCTCCACCTCCACCTCCACTTCCACCTTCACCTCCACCTTCACCTCCACCTTCCTCATCTCCATCTCCATCTCCATCTCCATCTCCATCTGCATTTTCACTTTCACCTCCATCTTTATCCCCATTTCTATGATTTTCTTGACTGCCTTTATTTTTGCTACCAGTGCCTCTACCACTACCTTGATCAGCATTTTCATTTTCATTTCCACTTCCACTTCCTCCTTTTTGTAAGCTACTTGAAGCTATACTATGATCAGAATTGATCAACTCAGACATAGTATTATAGACAGCTTGATGACCTGTCCCTTTCAAGTTTGATGGCCAACATTGATGTGGAGTTATTATAACTCCTGCCAAAGGCTGTGTCAAGTCCACCAATGAAATGCATAATTCATCTGGAATGTCTTGATTAAGAACAATGTAAATTTCTTGCTCTGGTTCTTGGAGACTGATTGTATCAATGTTGAATCCAGAATGGAGACAAAAAGTGCCTGTGTAGTTTGCATCTGCAAGTCTTTGATGTACAAGTGGTGTTATTTCCTCAAGATGTGATTGGGCATGATCAGGAGTATCATAGAATGTAGAAATCTTCCAAGAATTATTTTCTGCAGAGAGTGGTGCAGAGTTTTGATATGCAAGTGGTCTGATATTTTCAGCATGTATTTTAGCATGCTCAACAGTATCAGAAAGCTCTAAGGGATTGTCCTCCATGAAAGGTGGAGTAATCATGGATGCTTGTGCTTCTGCAGGCAATGTTTTAAGTGTGTCATTGCTAGTCTCAGAAAGCTGCTCATCAATTAAGTTTTTCTGAGTTTTATGCATATTTTTAGTATATAAAGATGGAGACTCATTGATCAGCTTGATGGAAGAGTATGATGGCAAACGCAAGGAAGCCTTCAAGTTCTTTGTAATGTTAGTCGACCTTTGACGTCCGCCAATATTTTGAAATTTCTTTCTTTTACTTTCATAAAGAATCTGATTAAGCTCGTTGCAATCAATGAGCTGAACAGATTCAGTCATTTGGTGATGGAATTCCACTGATGAAAACTTGTCAACATCAAGGAAAGATCGGGTGTCATCTGGAACTCTAGGCTTTAAAAATTGAACAATGTCAGCAAAAGATGGCCGATCAATTTGAGAATGGCTCCAGCAATGCTTCATCAATGACCACATCTCTTCAGTCAATCCCCATGACAAATTCAAACCTTCTGAGTGCATGAGATGTTCAGCATCAAAAGCCTTAATGGACTTTGAACTTGGATAATTGCTTTCTGAATATAGATTTTTGCTTGTGAAGATCTTTGTCTACATGAATAACAATTTGAAAATAAAGAAAAAAACATACTTTATAACAAATACATCCATAAGCATATACATCATCTGCAGCATCTATTGCATTTTCTTTTGGCTAACCAATAGAATAAATAATTTGATGATTTGAAAGCTTTGCTACTTACAATACCTTTCCTTTGTATAGTGGAATTGTCAAAGCCAGTCAAACGTGCTCGACCAGCATCATCAATAAGAATATTTGTCTAGAAAGTAGAAAAAAAGTATGAAAATTCACAAGTTAGGAATATAAATGATAAATTACATACATTTTTCAAATTTTGGTGTGAGATGTGATTCTTGTGCAAATATAACAAGCCATTGGCCACATCATTTGCCTGCATGATGTGTCACACAAATAACAAACACAACAAGCAATGGTAAAAACTCACAAGTAGCAGTCGAGGAGCATCAGGATTGTACTGTAAATATGTATGAAGATCTCCATTCTCCATCCACGGTGAAACAATCCCATAGACCAAGTATGAATCATGATATGGGTATACACCATAAATTGTTTCTACATTTGGATGCATTAATTGTCTTCTTAAGATTGCTTCGTTCGTAAAGTTGATGTATATCAAATTCTGTAAGATCTCAGATTAAGAAGTTGATTTTAATTGGATGTGACTCACAAAGTTATCGCAATTTTTTATACAGACAACTCTTCCCTGGTAAGTGCCTTTGTGTACTTTTGCAGAAACTCTAGCATTGGGATCAATTTCGACATCCTTTAGTTTATAAGAGTCAGGAAAAAGTTTGTGGATTGCTGAAATCCTCTGCATCGCCACAATGAGATCAACACGAACATGGGGATCTAGCTCATGCCAATCAAGTAGCTGATGAACACATAAGCAAGAGGATCATCCACAGAAAAAAAAGTACTTTTTGAAAAGAGTCGAGAAGTTTCTGTGCATCTGATTTGTCGAGCCCTCCAAATGATTCTTCAGCTAGGGACCTCAATCTCAAGCGAGCTATGAGAGCCTCGGCACTGCAAAGATGTCCGTAAGTCTCCACCTCCTGATGAAGTGGGATGACGACAGAACGTACTTAGATTGTGGTGATCGAGGTGATAGTTGTGGTACTATGGCCCAGCTTGAAGGTTATATATGTAAGGTGGATGAAGTGGAACAATAACCGAACGTACAAGTCACCATCATCCATACGTAGGTTGAAAAGAGGTTCAGCCATATTGTGAGGGGTGTGGAAAAAGGGTAAGGGTGGGAACTGGAGAACTCGTAGTTTATATACGCAAGGATTGTTCATCACGGAAAGGACCGAGAAGTCAACAGCTATTGGGGCTATGTCAAGGGTGCAGTATATGCTGCGACACCTGACCCTCACGACATCAGATCTGAAGCCCGGATTGGGTCAAAGAAACACACATGAAATAGGTAATACTTAAAATAAGAACTTGTCGGTCCGAGGTGAGAGAAGGTGTGCCATCCTGCGAAGTGAAGCGAGCGTCAAAACCTCAAAGCTTCAACTCCAGATTGATGACGGATCGTTGCTATCACGGTGTTGAGAGGTGTCTTTCCTCTTCGAGTCCCATCATCAAGAACGGTGTGAACAAAGGTAGATTTCTCTCATTAGATTTCTCCTTTAGATCCTGGCTATGTGAAATCATTCTTCCCGAGATGAAAGCCAACTCGTACAAGGTACGAGGTGCAAGGTACATCCCGTCTCAAACCAAGAAAAATCGTATAGGGAGTAGAGTAGACGCAAGCAGTCAGCAACGAAGTACCAATAATAGGTAGAAAAGCGTGCTGTCCTGACTGAAAACGAGGCAAGTCTGTGAAACAAGTCCGCCAAACGAGCTTGAGGCAAGTGTCCACTCGCATCACGCCTCAAAGCTTCAAGCTTCGAGTTTCGAGAGTTTCAAGCTCCAAATCCAGGTTTGACGATGGTTGTCGCTTGTCATGTCGGTGATTCAAAAGTTGTTCAATGAGCTGGAGTATCGTTTCTTCCTTCTTCAAGTCCATCAGCTTGAAAATCGGTATGCACGGGAAAACGCGTGGCTGAGTGATTCAAGTTGATGCAATGATGATGGGTCGTCTCTTATCACGATTGTTTCAACTTCGAGTGCGTCACCAGCTTGAAAAACGGTCTACGTAAATCATTCATTCCCGAGTAAACCCATCTCAAAAAAGAAACACACATACACACATAGGATAGGGAATAGAATAGATGAAAGCAGGGCATATGTATATGTATGGGGGGATCGATATGTACATGTACGTGGTAATGTTCGTAACAATGTATAAAGACAACAACAAAAAAAAAAGAGACGCAAAACGAAAACACGAAAAACAAAACGACGAGGGAGAGAGAGAGAGAGATCGCGAGTCCACAACTACCTGATGAGCTTACCATAATCAAGCCTACTCTCCCTGCCCCTCTCCGCGCTCTCCCTCTTCGGAAACGCATTCCAAAACCGCAGCGTCTCGTCTCCAGCACCGGTAACGATCGTCTCCCCATCGGGGCTCATCGCAAGGTACAACACGCGATTCGTATGCCCCGTAAGCGACGCAACCATACTCAGCGCCGGGTACTTCCAAATACAAATCTGGTTCTGCGCCGTCGTCGAGGAGAACCCATGCGTCGACACGAGCTCATGGGACGTCAGCGACCATATCAAATTACACACCTGCGACCCCGTGTCGAGCTCATTCAGCATCGTCCCGTTAATCGTGTTCCAGAACCGGATGTGCTTGTCCTGCGTGCCCCCGCCGGTCGCGAGCACACCAGACACATGCGGGTCCCACGCGAGCGCCTTCACCGCGGCCGTGTGCTCATGGAACTTCCACAGCGGGGCGTCCCCGGGCGCGTCGTCCCCGCTGCTCGCCGTGCCAGCCGACGACGACGTCGGGGGGCGCGGCGGCGGGCGGCGGGAGCCGCGGAGGTCCCAGATGCACACCTTGTTGTCGTTGCCGCCGCTCGCGAGCGTGGCGGTTGCGGGCCCGGCGTCGGCGCTCCACTTGAGGCCGCAGACCTCCTGCCTGTGGCCGGCGCAGCGGCGGAAGGGGCGCTGGGCGGGCTCGCGGACGTCGCGGTGGTGGACGCTGCGGTCGCGGGAGCCGGAGGAGAGGACGTGGGCGTTCCAGGCGAGGGCGCCGATGCGCTGGGCGTGGGCGGCGGTGTAGGTGCGCTGGAGGGAGAGGGTGGCGGCGTCGTAGATGTGCATGCGGCCCGAGAGGGTGCCGACGGCGAGGGTGGTGCCGCGCTGGACCCAGGAGACGGAGGAGACGGTGTCGTTGTGGTCGGCGAGGTCGCAGAGCTTGGAGACGACGGCGTTGTGGGCGGTCCAGAGGTAGACGCAGGAGGCGAGGCCGACGGCGAGGACGTTGGTGGAGGACCAGTCGACGAGGTTGAGGTAAAAGTCGTCGGCGAGCTCGGGGGCGTCGAGGACGCGGTAGGGCGTCTTGGAGACGCTGCGGAGGCTGCGGCGGGGGCTCTCGAGGAGATGGCGGCTCTCGGGGCGGACGGGGCTCATGGAGTAGGCCTCGTCTGTGGGCGTGTCGAGGCGGCGCGTGGGCGTGGACGGCACGGACGCGGGCGACGAGTAGGCGAACAGGCGGCGGCGCGTGGGCGTCGACGGCGGCACCGCAGACGTCGAGGCGACCGGGCGCGTGGGCGACACCGCCCGCCGCGGCGACGGTGGCGTAACCTCGCTGTGGAGGATCGACGTGAAGATCGCATTCGCTTGTTCTGCAGCACGTCAGCGCGCACACTGCGCCACACACAGACAACGCACCTCGCAGCGCATCGCTCTCGGACGGGATCAGGCGCGTCTTGGCCGGCGTCGAGGGCCCGCTGTCGTCCATGAGGTGGTACGACGTGCGCATGTTGCCTGCGTCGCGCGACGGCACAAAGCGGTCGCCATAGTCGGGGGCGGCGGTGGGCGGCGTCGGCGGCGGGCGGGCAGCGGCGCGGTCGTCGTGGGCAGCGCGCAGCCGTTTCCCAAACGGCGAGTTCTTCAATCCAGACATGATGGCACAGTCCACTCAGTTTCAGTCCCGTGACTTGCTAAAAAACATATCTACGTCCTACGCCCACACCTCCAGCCACGCACCGCCCAGCAGCTCCCCAAGCCGGCTCAATGCCCCCTCGTCACACTCGCACTGCAGATACACCACCACCCTCGCCAGGTTGTTGGCCCGCGGCATCTGTTCGAGGAACGCGTTCATGTTCCCACAGTCGTCCGCCTCGGTGATGTAAAACGTGACTTGCCGCAGGATGCTGGGATCGGGCAGCCCCAGCGTGTCCCAGGACACTTGAAAGTCTGGTTGCGATCAATAAGAGCCACAAAAGGCAGAAAAGCACACACAGGGCTCGAAGCAGAGCTCCAAGTGCCGCAGAGACGCCGCGGCCATCGTCAGCACCTCGCGGACAGCCTGTTCGGTGTCGCGGTCAAAGATGCTCAGCCGGAGTCTCTCCAGCCGCGCGAGGGACATCCAGGACGCAGGGCAGCGCCTGAGCGTCTCGACGAGCAGCGGAAACGTATAGTAGGAAAAGCACAAACTCTGCAGGGACCCGCGTGTGCAGGGACACATCGCGCGGACGAGCTCGCAGTCTGTATCTGCGCCGCGTGCGAGCTCGCTCCCATCGACGTCGAGTTCCTCGACCTGTCCGCACACCGCGAGCACATCGACGGGGAACTCGTAGATGTTGTAGATCCGCAGTGTGCGCAGTGTCGGCAGGCACATCATCTTGAACAGATCGCGCTTGCACGCGTCCCAGTCTGCGCCAAGCAACCACGTCCAGTCCAGCGGCTCCTGCAGGTTGTCGCCCGTGATGTCGAGATGCACCAGATTCTGCAGAGACGGGAACGAGCTGTAGGATGTCCTGGGCAGCACTGGCTCGAGCACGATGTGCAGCCGCTGTACAAAAGCCCGCAGGCGTTTGCTTGACGTCAGGGTATGCCCGAGCGTGCTGCCGGTGTCGGGCAGACGGATAGACACATCGCGGAAGAGGTGCCTCTGGGCAGTGTCGCGCAGCGCCGAGCACGTGAGACTGCAGCTGAGCAGGGCCGGGCGCAGCGCAAAGGAGAGTACGAGTTCCTGAATCTCCTGCGGGAGGTCATATGTCATTGATGCAGTACCGCGTGGGAAACAAACCCACATGGACCTCTTCATGTGCGTCGCCATCGACCGCACAAGCTTCGAGGCGAGTCCAGCCCGCGTCCACCCCTGCCTTTTTGAGAACTCGTATGTTTTCCAGGAAATCCGCATCGACGACTACATCCGCGCCTACACCACCACCGGCCGCCCGCCCGCCGCGCTCCCAGCAGACGCCGCGCCCTTCCAGCCCCTCCCCGAACCCGCCGCCGCACCCGCCGCCGCGCCCGCAGCCCCCACGACGCGCGACCCCGCCGCCCTCCCCGCCGCACACAAATTTACGCCGACCAAGATCGACTCGGACACCTTCCACACACTCACCGCCATGCCCCTCTACCGCTTCTTCAGCCTCGAGGTGCGCTCCCTCCCCGTCCATCCGCCCACCCACTCACTCACCCCGCAGGAACTCCGCGCATACGCCTACCTCCGCGGCAACAAGCACGCGCCCACGCCGATCGACCTCATCCCGTTCGTCATAGACCCCGCGCCGCCCGCGCCTCCCACACACACCGCCCCCGGCGCCGGCGCCTCTAGTACCGCAGACGCGCAATGCACCGACCAACTCCTCACCATCTCCACCCAGCCTCAATACTCGCAACACAGCCTCGAGGTGCGTCTGGCCCCTGCCGCCTGCGTGACGAAGCTTGAACCAACCCAAACCCCCAGGAGCTCCGCGTCGCGTACATGCACGCAGGCGCAGGCCGCGACGTCTCCTCTGCCGAGATATTCGCGCGCGCACCTGCACTTGCACCCGCACCCGCACCCGCACCCGCCGCGCGCGGGCCGCCAAAGACACCCTTTGGCGACGCGGTGTACCCGTTTGCGCCGGCGTATCGGGGGTAGACGTGCTGCGTTTGGGTTAACGTTGAACGTTAGATTGGGTTTGGTTGGTTGTATATACGTGTATCATTTTCGTTATTGCTGTCGCTGTGCTGTTGCTATTGTGAGTGATACTTGGACGTCGATTCAATCGTCGTACGTGTAGATTGATTTTTCTCGTATGTGTACAATGCCATAGGATCACTAATCATTAATCGTTCATTGATATCCATTCTCAGACAAGTCTACATATATGTCCAAGATAACGTTCGTCCGATCCCGCTTGATCCTGATGATATGTATGTAGTATCATTTGAACTCAATTTATAAAAAACGGAAAATAGAATATCGAGTGGACACACCCGGAATTGAACCGGGCACCGCCCGCAACCGCAAACAAATGCTAAGCGGGCGTGATAACCAACTACACCATGTGCCCATACTTGTTTAAATTTAAATAGGAGGTCATGTGGAGCCGCAGAAGTTCGACCGCGTGTTTGCCTCTGCAACCGTTCGTACGCTCGTTTGGCCTTACTCTGAGTCAACGACATGCAGTCTCGTCCTGTCTTTCCTCCAAGAGTTCTCGGCATCATTCTCGAGCAGATTTCCTATCGCACCCATCCTGAAGAATCAGAATCATACACCGATTATGAACATCCATAGCCCCTCTCTTTTTTCACTTTAACCTTTGTTTCTTTATCATAAACTCATAATATACTATCATAGAAATTATCACAGTCATTCCTTGTTAAGCTGCAGTGCTAATGGTGCTTAGCATCAGAGGCCTTGCACAAACTCATGCCAAAGGGATTTTCTGCTATGACAACTTACTGAGCATTGCTAATGGCCAAAACATTGTTAACACCTTTCACTCTTTGCCAAGTTTTGAATTTCGTTATTCTATTTACTTTTACTTGCACTATGCAATAGACTTTGCTTCTTACGTTAAGGAGCTCCCAAATGTTTGAAATATGATACATTTTTTATTTTATTATCATATGCCAAAAGCTGCCACAAATTCCTACATATGCAATCAATAGGAAATTACTAAACACTAATAGTGTTAACACCTAGTCATTGTCATTGGGCAGCAATTTGAGGTTACAATGAGGCAGAAGATCACCTTCTTGTATGTTGTTGGCCTCCTTCTAATCCAGGATGCTAGTGATATTGGCCTAGTAATCATGTAGAGTGTTGACATTATGCATCAAAGTTAAATACTGCAGGTGCAGCCTCATCAAGTCAGCCCTCACCACCTCTCTTTCACATGCCAGGACCCTCCACATCTGCATGGTCTAAGCCCTCGCCCTCTCCAAGGTCTTGGCAGGGTGGAGGGGCATGACTGAGTGTACAAGGTCTTCCCTCAGCCACTTAAAGGCATTACCAGTAACTATTAGCATGGGAAGAAACATCCAGTGAGAATTGTATTCAAACAAAAGTGCTAGGTGACCACATAATATGCGATACTAAGATATTCACTTTGGCCTGAACTTGTTGCCTAGGCTCCTAACTTTTTGGCTCATTGCCAGAATACACATCCCTAGTGGTGGGGTGCCTGGTTCATCACTCAGGCATCCACTACCAGTCAGATAACATGAGCCCTTAAAGCTCCACATTCTCCAACATCCTTTTGTTCCTAACTCTGGCCTCAGCTCCTTCCAAGTCCTCCTCTGCTGCTATGTTCACACCCTAAGCACCAAGGTTTTTCAGCACCTCTATTTACTAACTAGTGCCCAATTCTAACTTACCAGGGCCTGTTGGCACCTTGCTAGCCATTATTACCTTGGCCAGCTCTTCTTTCCTTAGTCTTCTTGTCCTCACCTTCCTCCTTGCTACTAATTTCTGAGGTTTCCAAGTGGATCTTCAAAATCCTTGGCATTTCTAATCTCATTGCTTTAGAATGTTAGCAGTGCCAGACTCTTCTTGCTGATGATAACCACATTGCCAGCAGCTTCTGCTCTCTGCACCTTCTCCAATACCTTTCACACCCTCTTCACCAGGACTAACAGCCTCCTTGCTACAAGGGAAGAGGTCAGACCACAGCTGTACTGACAATACTCACTTTGCTAGCACCAAGCTGACCATCATTGGCACCTTTCCAGAGAGAATCACTTTTAGCTCATCCTCAAAAGATAGAGCTGGAGGTGCCTAGGGAAAAGAGTTTTTGATGCAGCACTAACAGATAAAAAGAAAGAAAATGCTTAGAAAATCAGCAGTTTTTATGCCCAGAGCTTATTTCAGGTACTTGTTGTATGCATAGCACATCACATCCACCTAGTAAGGACTTGCCCAATAATCTGAGCCCCTGTGGTCAGTGAAACCTGACAGATGGTGACCACTGGGTGATTCCTTACTGGGCAAACACAATGTACCATGTGCATGGTGAATACTGTCAATGAGCAGGGGGTGTCAGGTTCCGCTGACCACAGAGGCTCAGTCCACCAGGCAAATCCTTATGTCATAGAAAACCAGGGCAGGGCTGGGGATGCAAGTGGCAGTCAAGGAAGGGATTACCGGTCATGCCAGGAGCAGGTGTGCAAGTGCCATGGATGAGGAAGGGGGTTGGAAGACAAGTGCCAGGGTAGGCATGAGTCCCAGGGTTGTGGGAGGAGAGGTGAAAGCAAGTGCTGGTGTGTGAGTGAGTCCTGGGGCTGGTGAATAGATAGTCAGGGTGAGCAAGGGGACTTAGCAAATCCTGGGATCAAAGGTGGGAGGCACAGGGATCTAAGCGAGTTGAAAGGGGAAAAAGTCGAGACAAGAAAGACAAAAGGGAAAATGAGACAAGTTAAGATGAGGCAAGAGAGTAGAGAAGAGAGAAGAGAAGAGACTCAAGGAGTAGAGGCAGAGAGAGAGAGGAGAAACAAAGTTAAATTGAGAGTAGAGACGAAATGGAGATGAATATGATACAAAAATGAGATAAGTCAAAAAAAGAAAACAGGGGCACACAAGGCCAGAGAGATAGAGAATGAAACACAAAACTAGAAACAATGGTACAGCACTATCAAGACTAGAGTAGTAGTTGCTACTGTCAGATTCTGCTGACCACGGGGGCTCAGTCCATTGGGCAAATACCTTATGTGGGGCACACGGTGTCCACAGACGCAGTGTACCATCAAGAGCACAAGGCATAGGAGACTGAAGTAGGATCGGGGATGCAAGCAAGGGATTGCTGGTAACGCCAGGCAAGGAGTTGAGTGCTGGTGAGGGGTGGAAGATAAGTTCCAGGGGTAGGCGTGAGTTCCAGGGGTAGGCATGAGTTTTGGGGGTGCGAGCAAGTCCCAGGAATTAATGAATAGAGAGCTGGAGCGAGGGCAGGGACTTAGTGAGTTCCAGGATTGAAGGCGAGAGACAATGAGATCTAACAAGCTGAAAAAGGAAAGAGCTGAGACAAGATAAGGGAAAGGGGAAACTGAACAAGTTAAGACTGAGGCGAGAGATGAGAGAGGAAAAAGGGAACTTAGAGACTAAACAAAGAAAATTTGCCTTTTTATTGCCTTTTTCACACATTAGAAATGGCATAACAGGTTTCCTCTTCACTTTTTCCCAAGGAAACACAATTGGGTGCCAGCAGTGAAGGTGAGTAGATACAATGAGAACAAGGTGATGTGAGACAAGTATGTTATGAAATGAGACAGTCAGAAAAATGGAAACCAGAACACGCGAGACTATGAGACAGAGACAAAACATGAAAAACAAGACAGGAAGTATAGCAATATCAAGACTAGAGTACTACTGTAAAGGCAACCTCCAGGAGTTGCAACTCAATCACACAATTAGCAGAGGGAAATCTGAAGTTATATTAGGCATGAGAATCAATGATACAGTGGTAACTAATCACTTAGCAGAGGGAAATCCAAAGAGAACAAGTCTAAGGATTTCCGCTGCTTTGGTGCAGCGCATCGGTGGGCAGCGGAGGCATGGGAACAACTATACAGGTGACCAGAGCTAACCTTAACCTTGGATAACGTTTGAAAGAGGTGCGAGAAGTTCCAGGGATTTTCTAAAAAGGAAACAACTTCCGGAGATCTCTGGAGGTCTAGGACAAGTCCCAGAGGTCTAGAACAAGTCTTGGAGGTCTAGAATGAGCTCTGGGGGTTCTGAGGAGTGGCATAGGATGTGCTCAAAAATGGAAGACAAATGGAAGTTCCCTGACAACTACTACGACTTATATACTGTATGGTAGGTAAGCTCTGAGGCTCAGGCCCAGGTCTTGGTGACAAGTTGCGGTGCGCCATAGTATGAGATAAGATGCATGTTCATTTTGTACTGCCATCCTTTCCAATTTTGAAATTATCAATATTGCAGCAGAGTGTGCAGGAGAAGGAATGAAAGATGTGTACACTAAATGCACCTTGCTTAAGGTGATGTTTCCAAGATTTCTGCTCAATTCTGAATAGAAGGAGTAGTAGTGCCCTCCCTAGAGCCCTCTTAGGCTAGAACCTATGCCATAAATCCAAAGATTCATCAGGGGCAAAGAGTAAGGATGAATCCTATGGGTAGGATTCAAAAAGGAGTTTTTGCACAATAGGGTGTCTTCTGTGGAAGCCAAAGATGTACAGTCTGATTTAAGAGATTTGGGAATGGAAAGCCCCAAGTAGTGAAAGCTACCAGCAGTCAAGATTTGAACTTCTACATATTTCTCATTAAGAAATAGCAATATTTTGCTGAAGAGATCAAGCTTGGGCCAAATATTAAAATTTGGGACCTGCTGATAAATTTCAAAACAGCTGTCAGATTACTGGGCTTTATCAAATCAATTGAAGGTTGACAGAAATTCAGACCCCTCTGACAAAAATTGTTCATTGGCACACACAGGCAAAGCCCTGTCCAGTGAGAATCTCACACCTTGCCAAGTCAAACATGCCCAAATTTTTCACCTGCTGACAAATCATTTACAGGTTGCTATTATACGAATGGATAGCAAGCTCCTCAATAAAATAATAGCAATCATAATAGTAAAAATCTTGGCACTGCACTTTAGAAATAACACAAGGGAAAAGAAGTAGAAAGAAGAGGGTAAAATAAGGAAGAACATAAAAAAAGATCACATAACAGAAAGATCACATGGCAGCAAAAATCACAGACATTTTTTACACACCTTCCATGCACAGAAAAAACCTCAATCTCTAGATCTCAGAAACTCAGTATCTATTCTCATGAAGATTTTATGGATAATGTCTGTGATGGATGTACAAAAGTATTGCATGTGCAAGTTGAGATGTGCACCTGGAAACCCCAGCCTAAGGCTATTCCAGAGGATGACCCATCAACACAAGACAGAAAACTCAATTTCAGAGTCAAACTTTCCACCAAAAAGCTGACTTCTCACCACTTGAGATACATACTGACATCTGAGATGACACCCCCAAAAATTTAAGTCCCTCATTTGTCCAAGTGAGAACTTTGTTGTGAAGCACTCAACCAACTTCTTTGCCACTTGATTGATGTCTCTGTATCTGGCTCTTAGTTGACGCAGTGCTCAATCTAGATGGTCAAAGCATTGATTCTGAAGTTGAAAGTAGTGGGGATGCAGTTCTCAATGATATCACAATTGCTTGGCAAAAATCAGCCTAGTTCATTTTTGTGCTCTCCCCACACCTGGCCAATGGCAAAAGCTTGGTCAATAAGATTGCAGATTCTTCTGGCAGTGACTTCCAATGTTCAGAGACAGGGATATAAGTGGAGAGGGCTTGGTGAATGTCTGGCTTGGCTGAGCTTGGCTCAAAATAGGCTCAGCTTGGCAGTCTGATGTTGGGCCCAAAGTCCCCTTGCTCACCCCTCCTCTAGACACATCATGTGCATGTGTGCAAACTTTTTTGACATTAAGTTCCCACCCAAACACCTCATGTGACATCCTTGAGAGTGTTGTCAATGACTTAGAGTGCTCAAAAAAGTTGAAGTTGACAACTTAGGAACTTACATGAGAATTGTAGACAATGAGACTTATTCTTGAACTTGAGACACAGATAAAAAAAAAACCAAAAAAAAACATGAGTTTTAACTAAAATTTGTACTGATATCTACAGTATGTGATAGCAATATCAATTACTACAAAACACAGTGCATCATGCCTGCTCAGGGCTTAGTAATGCATGTGAGTGGGACAGAGTAATGCATGTGGGTGAGACAGAATAATGCATGTGGGTGGGACAGAGTAATGCATGTGGGTGGGACAGAGTAATGCATGTGGGTGGGGCAGGGTAGTAGAGGCCCAGATACTGCATAGAGTGTTGAGACCCAGGGCCACTGTGACTATGACACCGTAAGTGCACAAACAAAGAGACAATCCCCACACAATATCACACTTATCATGCTGGCTAACTGGCCATGGAAGTATGGGGCAGAGCAAGATAGAGGGTTTGGCTTAATAGGCTGTTCAAAAAGGATGTTCCAGTACTTCAGTACTGTTTGCCACCGGTGTGGTCCCTCTTTCTGAGGAGGGGTGAAATGGGATTTGACTCCCAGCCAAGCCCAGGCATCTGTTATGGGTACTGGCTGTGGACAAAGCAGGAGTATGCTGACTGTACCTTAGATTACATACTTACCAAGTATCTGTGACTTACAGGTCCCAACGGGTTCAGTTTCCAACATAGAGGACTGAGGAGGTTAGCATAGTAGCTGGCAGAACATGATCTCTAAGACTTACATCTGCTCATGTTGACCAAGATCTTGGGGGGTGGCTATGAGAAGGCCATAAGTAGTGGTACCAGGTCAGGACACAACGATCAACAATCAAAACAACTTGATCAACAATGATCCGTGGTTCATGCACGTGATCCACGTGACGTGTCCGGGAGGGGGCGGGCCCGGCACACGACATTATCTATAGCATCCCCAGTTCCCTCATACATACGCACTTTCTTATCGCTCCTCCTTATCTTCGCAGACTTGACGTGGGGAATGGGCCACGCTATGTGTCCCCTGCCAACGGCTATGTTGGTTCTCTATCGCAGCCCTTGTCATTCATGGAAACCACGCACATGACAGTTTGCTACAACTTGCCAATGTACGGGGATGTCAGGCGTTGATGGCACATCGAGGAGCTGGACTTGGTCCGTCTAGAAAAGAAAATTCTGTTTGCAACTTTAATATTTTACTCTGCTTACTCTTGCGGTACACTTCGAAAGTCTGGACGAACCCACCACCCTCATGATCCTCTTCTCACACTCAGGCTTATCTTGGCCGGTTCTCTAGTGTAGTGACCTTGCCTTGTTCTCGTGCCATGCGAGAGCCGAGTTAGTATAATGGTTCTGGGATGCGGCCCGAGTGGCTGATAAGTCAAGCGTGTATATAAGAATTGTACATGAGCAACAGAGCAACAACCGACTAAGCATGGTTGATCGGTTGAGCACCACCAAGAAGCTGAGTACAGACGAGAAGAGGTCGAGTATGGAAAAGACAAGTACAGCCTTGGACGAGCACGGTGTCGATCTTCTCAGCGGTGTTCACGATGGACTCCAGTTCCCCACGGAGGAGGAACGAGAAACTTTGCGAAGGGTCCCTGATTCTCTCCCTTGGAGCGCGTATCGTGAGCATGCCCAAGCCATTGTCCCTACTTCCCCGGCCCTCATTGGCATACCAGTCATTGCGTTCGTTGAGTTAGCAGAGCGATTCTCCGTATGCAGCCTTGGCGTCGTCGACGTCCGCTTGCAATGGTACTGACGCACTGTGCAGTTCTACGGCTCCTCAGTCGTCTTTGTCAGTGACTCGTCCGTTGACAGTATGCGACAGTGCTTATCGTCTAACGTCCCCTCCTTAGACAAACTTCGTGCAGCAAAAGCTCCCTCCAGGCTCACACACAGGCGCCGGTTTCGCTCACGGTCAATCTGGTGCTTTGGGTAAAGGCCAGCGCGCTTCGACGGGTTTAACGACTTTCTATCAGTTCTGGTACGACGTCTATCGCTCCAATTAACGCTCGCGCCGAAGCTTCCGCAGGTGCTTCGTGACGCCTTTGCTCGGCGCCTACATCGCCGATACCTACCTCGGTCGATTCAACACGATCTGTATAGCCGTTGCTATTGCCCTCCTAGGCCACATCATCCTTATTGTCTGTGCCGTCCCCGGTGTTATTGAGAATACCAACGCCGCTCTGGTGGTGTTCGTGATAGCGCTTGTATTGATGGGTCTGGGCACCGGGCTATTCAAGAGCAATATTTCGCCGCTGGTTGCTGAACAATATAGACGAACTCGCTTGTTTGTCACGACGAAAAGGGGGAGGAGGGTTATAGTCGACCCTGTGATGACGATTTCGAGGGTTTACATGGTGAGTGTTTCGCTTCTACGAGCCGCCTTTGCTCATTCGAAGAAAAAAACCCAGTATTTCTACTTCTTCATCAACGTCGGTGCGTTGATTGGTCAGATAGGCATGACGTTTGCAGAAAAGGTCAGAATTCACCTCTTTCTCTAACTCTACGGACTTCCGATACTTCTTTTCTCAGTATGTTGGGTTCTGGCTTGCTTACACGCTGCCTACATGTGTCTTCCTCTTATGTCCAATCGTACTTTTCTTCAGCCGCGACCGTTATATACGCTCCCCGCCTACAGGCTCCATCCTTTCAACAGCTTTTCATTTATGGGGACATGCCGCCCGAGGCCAATGGAGCATCAACCCCGTCAAAACGTACCGACAGCTTACAGCGCCTGACTTCTGGGAGAACGCGAAGCCCAGCAGGTACCCTGGTGAGCAACCGAAATGGATGACTTTTGATGACGAGTGGGTAGATGAGGTCAATCGTGGGCTGAAAGCGTGTGCTGTGTTTTGTTGGTATCCAATTTACTGTGAGCTACGCGTCCTTGCCTACCCTGTACTGTCCTTTTGAGTCGATTGATACAGGGCTTACATATAACCAGTTGAAAAGCAATTTGACATCGCAGGCTGCGACAATGTCTACGCATGGTCTGCCTAACGACATACTGTCGAATCTGGATCCCTTTGCGCTCGTCATTTTTATTCCTATCTGTGATCTCGTCGTACGTTCTACGCAGTGACTCTGCGGTGTAATTCTTCTAATGCAAGCCATAAGATCTATCCTGCCCTTCGGCGTGGTGGACTGAACTTTAGCGCCCTCAAAAAGATTACTGGTGGATTTTTTGCTGGATCCGCAGCCATGATCTGGGCAGCAGGTATGTGGTGAGTCTGATGTGCATCCATTCTGACGCCGTCACTACAAGTTGTTCAGCATTATGTTTACAAGGTAAATTAATCTCAGAGGATCATCTAGGAAGTACCCATTATTTGCTAGACAAACCCTTGTCATTATTCGGCTGCAACCTGCGTTGACGCAGACAAGAATGCTCTCGTCTCTCCGCTGAACGTTTGGATTCAGACGGGATCGTAAGTATGACTTCCCTTTTTATCTTAAAACATCAATACAGGCTTATGGTTGTAGTTACGTCCTCATTGCTTTCAGTGAAATATTTGCATCAATCACTGGGTTAGAATACGCGTTCACTAAAGCACCTGGAAACATGCGCTCGCTTGTGATGGCCGTTTACCTCTTCACTTCGGCTATTTCCGCTGCTCTCGGTGAGGCATTTGTCTGTACGTTCAAACTACACCTGGTGTATCAACAGCAAGACTGACACATCACTTTAACGTAGCGCTATCATCTGACCCGCTGTTGGTGTGGAATTATGGTACTATGGCAGTTCTTGCAGCCATTTCGGGTATCGTATTCTGGTTGCGTGTGCGCAAACTTGACGCACAGGAAGACGAGCTTAACAACTTGACGGTCAGTCGTGTTGGAAAAGCGGATGGTGTCGCTACGAGACATAATTCATCACAGACTGGACTAGTTTCTTGATCAATATCGATTTCAGTTCCTTTTTGCAAACAAATTTTGAATCATAAAGCATGCTTGATTAGATTCACTGACAGCTTGAACTGAGTATCTTCAAAAAAGCTCAAGAAGGTTGCCAGAGAATAACACAAGAATGTTGGGCTCTTGACCATAAACCACCATGTGCTCCACTAACCCTGGGTGCTGCTGCTGTTCCCTGACCTGCCGGACTAGCCAACTACCACCTCTTACAAGAATAAACAAACTTCTCGACAAGAAAAACCAGGGATGACCACAATACAGACACTTACTGTGGATACTGCAGGTCCCCATAGCGATTCCAATAGCCAGGTTGGCAAAATTTACTGAGGAAAATCCATGAAATTACATGCCATGATGTCAGGCTCTGTGCATGCATGCAGCCCAACATCATATTACATAGTCACCAGAGTGAAGGCATGAGTGCCTCTCCAAACAGATACAAGGTATCTGAAACAAAAGTGAAACATAAAGAAATGAGTGAACTATGCAAAAATCAGGATTGCTCAAATGGCAAAAAGTCATGTGATATGACATTGGAATCTGTGCATGCACAGAGCTTAATGTCATTTTTATGTAATCATACAAAAGAGCACAGAGAAAAGCTGAAGAAGATAAGAACATGAGCTACGACCTGTGCCTTTCGCACAGGCCTTGTATCTTGTTGGGGGCTTTGCCCTCAGACCCCCTGCCACTCAGCCTCCACTATACCTCACTTCATGAGGTATAGCTCCAAATCCCACTGAGTAACTAAGGCTCTGCCATAACCTCGCTTCATTCAGTTATGGCTCCAAATCCCACTGAGTGATTCAAGGCTCCACCATAACCTCACTTTGTTTGGTTATGGCTCCAAATCTCATTGAGTGACTAAAAGCACTGCCATAACCTCACTTCATTTGGTTATGGCTCTAAATCCCATCAAGTAACAATGTGTATTTGTATATTTCTATCAAGTATGCAATATAATCAAACTTTCATAAACTACAATTGTAAACCA
>JAGGAQ010006202.1:0-27211 GCA_017657225.1 Termitomyces sp. T69sscA
TACCATTGTATCATTGATTACCCTGTCTAATACAACTTTGGATTTCCCTCTGCTAGTTGTGTGATTGAGCCACAACTCCTGGAGGTTGCCCTTACAATGCCGGTGCATCCAGCAATGATGGAGATAGATGACAATAGGTGCTATGAGCACCAAGGTGAGACTGACCAATATTACCAGCCCAGGCTAGCGTGAGCTCCTGTAGCTCACCAGACTTATGCCAGCACAGCAGCCCAGCTGCCACCAACAAAACCTGTGGAAGAGTATGCACATCCAGTGCAAGTGAATCCCAGAACTGAGAGATTGCTGGCATGGCTAGAAGCAGCAGGCCAACCTGTGCCCATAGCCATGTTGTTTTTGCAGGACAACCTTGCAGTTGTTGTGATTGAAGGGCTGCTCAACCAGATCGAGCTGATGAAAAGGCAGCACATGTCAGCGCTGGAGCAGATAGATCACACATCAAAGTATAAGATGGGAGGATATGACAAGCCTGCTACTGAGCCAAAAAGGGCCAGATTACAGGTCCAGCTGCTGTGCCTGATGGTAGAGGTGGTGAGGCCAAAGGCCCCAGTGGCAGCATGACCAGCACACCTGAAACCAGTGGCTGCAAGGCCACCCCCAGTAAAACCACCAGTGGCTAGGAAGAAAATCACCCCCTTGGCCCAGCGGATTGATGACCTTCAAGTTCAGGTGCCAGTAGTGCCTGCAGCTACCATTCCCAATGAGCCCAAGGGCAAAGAACTGGCACAAACTGCACCTGCTCCCTCGGTGCCATCAATAGCAAGTTCTGTGGCCAGCAGAGACCTGGCCTCTTCACACCATGCCTTGGGTATGCTGGGGCCAACATGACAGTGTCATGGCCACAAGCTGCCACTGGATATCACAAAAATGGAAGTCGTGGACTTCCCAGCAAGCATACCCCTGACTACATTGAACCAGTGCAAATGTTGTTCATGCTCCCGATATCTATCCCCAGGCCACCAGCCCAATATCCTGTGGTCATTGTGGCAAAAGACCGACACACCCTGGTGCAATACAATGGGTTGGTGGCAACCCAGCAAAAAGAGGCTGCTGCTTGCAAGGGTAAGGGGAAGGCTATGCCATCAGATAATGAGAGTGACTATGGAGAAGAGGAGTTGGAGCAGGAGCATGACTTGGAGGAGGGCAAAACACCCCATGAAAAATTGCAACAAATTGCATGGAATAAGCACATTGCCAAAGAGAAGGAAAATATCACCGCTGCTCATGCTACCCAGGTAGAAAAAGCAGTAAACAACTTCTTGGAATGAATTCTCAATGGGCTGGGAGTCAAGATTTGGGGCCCAATTGATGTGGAGTGGTTTAATTTGTGCTTCCAAGGAGCACTAGGCAACTGTGCCTATTACTTGGCTGTGCTGAATGTGGTGTCAGTAGGTGTAAATGCCAACTGCGCAGCCACATTTGAGTTCATGTCAGGTAAGCGTACTGCACTACCTGGCTCCATCGTCTATATACATACCCCTCACAGACTTCCACGCACATTCTATGAGCTCAAGAAGCTCTGTAATTACTACAAGAATGAGCATGTACCCTGCTGCAACCATATTGTTGCGTTCATGCTGCTAGGCAAGCTCCAATCATTTGCTGAAAGAACCAATGAGTTGCTCCTCAACTGTACCAGGAAACTGATGCTGACTGAGCCTCAGTACCAGAACATGGTCAATCCGATGCAAACACCAGACGATGTTGCCCTCATGCCATGGTAAATGATTCCATCATGCTTCTTGCACACTAAGGAGGACAGCACCAGGGCCTTGTGCATTATGCATGCACCAGATCCTGCCAAGCCCTTTGACTTGGACCAACTAGCGCAGTACACGCTGATTTTTGGTTGCCCTGGTATGGAGAATACCTATCAGGGCCTGATGTTTGATTATGCCTACTGCATTCATTGGTGGACCTTGTTTGTATTCGCCCTCTGCTGTCTCCTCTGTGCCAACAGTGCAGCAAAAAACAATCTTGTCCAACACCTTGCACTCATCATGGCATGTCTGGAACTATATTGCAAGGCTGTGGCCTCCTATAATGCAGTCTTCACAGATTGCCCTATTATCTTCCAGCATGGTCAGCAGCTGGATGTACAACAAGTCCATGTGCCTGACAATCAGGCACAAAAACTTTCTGACAACAATGCACTCTGCATCCTCCTACACAACCATATTCTGCTCAACTGGGTGGACCATGCCTATACTTATGGTGTGGTCTACCTGGAACAGCAGTTTCATCAACCCATGATGTCTTTGGATATCTTCCATGAAATTGATGATGAGTGCAAACAGTGCTTGTTACCTATGGTACTCCCCCAATCATCTTGCAATGGTATGGATGGCATGAAATGACCAAAGGGGATCATTACTACCTTATGTTCAAGCACAAAGAAGAGTGCTACCAACCTGACTACAGTCAGAGGCTTCTATTACTATATTGGCATGGACCCAAATCAGGTCAATCTCTGAGAACAAACATCAGTGCATGGTACACTATCAACTGCAGTGAAGGCAATTAATGTCGCACTAACTGAGCCTATGATGATAGATGTGCCTGCTGCAGAGGGTCCCATTACTCCACCAAAGATGGAATTGGAACCTAGCACCCCCATGACTAACATCACATCGGGTGATGAGGCAATGATAACAGAGGCAGGCAAGGTCTAGAGCTGGTAGAACAGGGTAATAATACCCATATAATATATAGATAACCTCAACATTAACTGCAAGAGAACCCGGCTGATGCTACTTCAGTATGTGTTACATTAAACCAACTCTTTTGTCAACAGTTTTATATGTAGAAATGTAATTATTCCATTGTCAATGCGATGATGAACTGACCATACTATTCATGTGATGTTAGTACACCACCTTTGCGCCAGATGCACAGTCCATGGGCTATTCACAATACACTCTGGTGTATATTCTTAGCCTCCATATTGAGTATGGAGTAGTTTGTCTGTTGCTAGGCAACACCATATCAAGTACTAGCAGCTAGTCCACATACATTTCCAGCACTGACCTGGCACCTGCACAGAAGTGCTGGACACTCCACACAGTCATTACCATAATTATCTGTACATAGTACTACTTACCTTAGACCAACCCATTGGTCTCATTGGGGTGTGTGTAATGGGCTGTCACAGCATAACACACACACAGCGTGCGCATTGATGCTTAGATAAAGATAACATCTTGTATTCACAATGTAACTAAATTCGATATTTGGTCTGATTCAGCTACTGCATGATAGACACAAGATATTTCTAGCTTTGTAACAAACATTACAACCTCATATCATTTACAGGCATAACATCCCCATGCCCTTTAAACACCACACCTTGGTTGTCTATTAGCAACTCACCTCAATCTTGCAAGTCTTGATTGCAAATGCATTGATAATCAATGTGGTCATTCCAGTCATCCACTAAATTGACTTGTCTTGTGACATGTCATTGTGTACCAGGTTCATTTGGAACACTTTCTTTGCATTCCTCTTCCTTGATCATGACACATTGATGAGGCATCCTTATTTCAGGTGGGTCATCCACCTCAACCTTGCCAGCTGGGTTAGATGTCGCTATCTCTACCTCTGATAATGCCTGCTGAGGCATTCCACTAGTATTAGCTTGCCATTGCGTGGCATTCTGATGTTTCTCATAGTCCTGTTGAAATTCATTCACCTATCTAGGCAAATTCAGGATGTCCATTGCTTCTGCAATGTCTGGTGCGTGCTGATGCAATAATAAGTTGTAATCCACAGACTCAGCCAGTGTGGCTATTGATGTTGCTGTCCCTCAGGCTAGCTTATGCTTAATGTACTCCTTGAGCTCAAGCTCAAAAATATGAGTAAATAGTTTGATATATTCAGTCAAATCAGCCCTAGGTACATTCTGGCCTCTGTCAGCGAATAACTGCGGATGCTTTACTATATAAAGCTGTAGATGCTTTTGTGTTGATTCTTTAGAGACCATTGGAAAATGGTCCAGTACCAGCTGAAGCTGGACTGAGAAGGTTGATAGCAACCATCTATCCTCTTTGTCAGGTTCCGCTGACCACGGGGGCTCAGTCCACTGAGCGAGTACCTTATGTGATGATCACGATGTCCACAGACGCAGAGCACCAGTAGGGTGCAAGGCGTAGGAGACCAAAGTGGGGTGGGAAAGGTGTGTAAGGAGGTGCCGGTAATGCAGGAAGAGGGGGCAAGTGCTGGGGAAGTGGAGGATGAGTGCTGGGGGATGGTCGTGGGTCCCAGGGATGCAGGAGGGTGGAACAAGCGAGCATCAGTGCACGAGTGAGTCCTGGAGTTCAAAGAGATGACAAGTGCGGGGACTTAGCGAGTCCTGGGGATGGAAACAGAGGCACAGAGATTAAGTGAGCCAAAAGGGGAAAGGGTCAAGATAAGATAAGGGGAAAGAAAACAGAACAAGTCAAGATTGGGGACTGGAGGCAGAAGAGACGAGAGAACTTAGGATTGATAGAGAGACAAGGAGCAAGTAGAGTGAACTTAGAGTAAGAGACAAATAGAGACAATGGAAGGAGATGATATGAGACAAGTATGACAAGAAACAAAGCAAAGTGAAAATAACGAGGCTGAAATGTGCGAGAATACAAAACAGAGATGAAACACGACAAAACAATATGGGAGTTATAGTAATATCAAGACTAGAGTACTACTTACTACTCTACAACTTATATACTATGCAGTAGGTAGGCTCCAGGGCTCAGGCCTGGGTTCTAGTGGTGGGTCATGGCATCAGGGCTTGGGGTGAGACCCAGGGATTGTGTGGAATGGCGGTGGGGGGTTGAGACATGTCACACGGTGTGGAGGTCTTGCGCTGAGAATGCAGAGACATGCAGTGGCTAGGCGGTGAGGAGGGAAGCAGGAGCAGGGCGTAGCATGTGGAGGTTGGCTTGGTGGTAATGTGTGATTGTGATGCATGGTGGGAGTCTTGGCATGGGCCAGGGATGTCGGGTGTTGCCAAGGCCGGTACTGATGTGGCAGTTATGGGCGGTGTGATAGCCAAGGCTGGTGCTGATGTGGTGGTCACAGCAGTGATGGCTGAGGGGATGCTGGGGGTGGCGGTGGCTGGTGGCGGTGACAGGTGGTGATGGCTAGGAGTTGCCAAGGGGGTTGGCTGGGTAGTGGTCTGAGTCCAAGGTGGTCATGGGGATTGTTTTGGGGAGGGTTGGAGCCCCAGGGCCAGGGCTGAGTCCCAGGGTCAGGGCAAAGTCCCAGGGATCAGTAGTGGGTCGTGACACTCTTCTTCATCAGAGGAATCTCATTCAAACTCCAAGTCCAGAACTCTCCTGAGGCTCTTCTGCCTCACTCATGGCTCCTTGCCACTTTCTCCCCACATCTCTGTTAGGGGAGGCACTGACTGTGCCTTTCCTTTATCCTGCTCCACCTGTCTGGTCACCATGGCTGGACTCACTCCTTGGTGTTGCATTGTCAGTTCCAACGATGTGTCTTATCCCTGCTTCACCCCTTGTTCAGGCTGCACAATCCTGAATGGAGTACTGTGCACTAGTGTGCTACCCTGCATTGTGTCCACATATTTTACAGATTTGCCCCATGCCCCTGATATGGGCATTGTTTTATCAGGCAAAGCCAGGTAGATCAGGGATGCTGGACTCAGATGCAAAAGAGTTATCCCCTGGTCGATGACCAGGGTTCAATATCAATTTCATCCATGATACAGACAGCCTGCCTAGCATTCCAAAGCTCTTGCTCATATTGTGAGCTACTTTGTCATTCCATTCTGGTGGAGGCTGGTATTTCAACACTAAAGGTGTCTTGGATGGTTTTGAGCCACCACTTGGCTCCAATGAACCTGGTGGTTGCTCACCTGGTTCAGCCATGGTAATGATATGTTGACATGGCAGAAAAGAAGTTGCAAAGTTTGATGAGTGTTGCCTAGTATGGTAACAAGAGTCCAGAGTCTAAAGCCAATAGCAGAAGATTCAAAAAAATGTAGCTGGTGGCTACAGATAGAACAATCTTGTGTGCTTCATGCAGTAGCTGAATCAGACCAAATATTTGATTTGACTAGATATGTTATGAATACAGGATGTTATCTTACATAATCTATGGACACACGTCAAAGGTGTGTGTCAGTCTCTAAATACAATACAATATGCACAATAAGTGCAATTGCTATGGTACAAGTGACCTCGCTGGTTACAGGCAAGGTGAAAGATCTCTACTTGTCATCCTCTAGAGCCCAATGCAACTGCAGAATAATGTTGACCCTAGATGCATATCTTTTGAATTGAAAAGAACATCAGCCATGAGAATATCCAGATGGGCTTCCTGCTCAAATATATACCACAAAGCATAGGAGTATCAAAATCCTCCACTTATTTGAAGAAGTGCAAATGCTTCTTGTCTTTAAGGGCATGATTAGTAGAGGATGTGACAGCCAAGTTGGACTGGTCCAATTTGTCAGGAGCTTGAGCAAGAAGTCTCAAAGCCTCCAGAAGATTGTTAGAAGATTTGAGGAAGAATAGGGGACTAAGACAAAGATGGGTGTCATTGTTACCCCAGATAGGCTCATTTTAGCCAGATCCAAAAGTTGGACCTTTTCAAGAGATTTACCATCTGCACCAAGAGGCCAAACTACCTTTGTATGAATGATTTGAGGAGATTGATTGGCTTGGTCTATGTGTTGACTAGTGGAAAAATTGAGAGAGAGAGGATAATGGTGACAAATGTCAAGAAGATAAACTGTGGGCATCAAAACTTCCCTTGCTTCACCAAGGGTGTGTTCTACCAGATTGCTCATCTCCATGCTACTAAGCAGCCTAGAATGAATAGACCCATTAAGATTGCAGTCCTTGTTCTTCAGAACCTGGTGCTCATCCTCATTCCTTCTCTTTTGTCAAGCACAACCAGCCACAATCTCTTGCAGCAAGGCAGTGGGCAAGGGAGCAAACAGAGCACATAAAGCTTTGCTGTCAGTCAAGTCTTAAACTCACCATTAATGTAATAATATGAGGATTTCAAAGGTGGTCCAAAATCACATATTTTGATGGCAATAGTTTTGAGAATGCTGTTGTTGTTGAAATCTTTGATATCAACATTCTCATGAATGTGGACAGCAAGAGGCAAGTCACCCAACAGTAAGCCCAGAGCCTGTTTGAAATTTTCAAAAATACTCGTCAACGTTCTTGATGACACTCTGAGAAGGTTCTTGAGCTTGCTGAGCAGTTGCAGCAGTAAACTTGTTCATTGTTTCAATGAACCTATGGCGTGCACCAGTGGATGCATGCTGTGACGATAACTTCCAAAATCTAGACAAGAGACAGACAATCAACCTTTGAGAATTTCAAATTATTCTGCAGTTGCATTGGGCTCTAGAGGATGACAAGTAAAGATCTTTCACCTTGCCCAATGCTAAGTTTCCTAGAAGCCACTATTGTTCTAATGTCTCTTCTCAGTGAAGTGCTAACAGAGCCAAATGTTTTTTTGAGATAATATCTCAGCATGTCTCCACTGTGGAAAGGCACACAAGTTCATTAAACACCCAGCTAATGTCATCTCCTTTGATGATAGAAAGCTGTTGTTTATAAGACACATGGGCAACCAGCTCATCCTTGCCAAGTTTCCAAAAGGTTCTGAGTCCAAGAAAGTATGCAGTCATTCAACCTTAACTGTACTTGTTACAACCAACACAGCACCAATGCCTTTCACATCTGCTCACTCTGCAAATGCAATCATCCAGCTTTTGCCAGATCATGTTCATGTCTGCACATTATTGACAGAAACTCCCCACTTGATCCTCATTGATGACAAGCACTCAAGATTCTTAAATACCAGAATTTTTATTACTGTTGACCTCATGTTCCTTTGCCTCCACATAATTCTGAACTTTACCATTGAGTTATTCACCCTTATGATATTTCAGCCTTTCACTTATTCTTGATCAAACACAATCTCATATCTAAGAAGTTGTGACTTTCAAGTAAGTATACTAATGCAATAATGCAGAGTATGAGGTATATATAATGCATGGATGAAAATATATGTCCGATATCATGAGCTGGTCAAGGTCCATGTTTTGAGTGCCTTAGATCAAGGCAGGATCATATGGAAGAATTGTAGCGGTGAGGGACTCTATTGTGCCACCATCAACATTAACTGGCACTACCTTGCCCATTGGTTGGACCACCTAATTGATCTTCATGTGCTCCTCTATTGCAGGTACTGGTGGAGCAGCAGCAGCAGCAGTAATGGTGGGCATTGGGTCAGGTGGCAATAGGCCATGCTTGCAAGTTTGCTGCCACAAGTCATAGTGGTTGGAAGTTATTCCAATGTAATAGTACAAGCCCTCTTTCTGGTAGATGGGGCCCTCTTTGCTCTTGCAAGTACAGAGTGCAGCCAAATGGTAGTGGTCATACATATCACAAGTCCTCCAACCATTTCATTCCAGAATAGCTGGTGGAGGTTCATAATCATTTAATAAATAATGTTGTGCATTGTCCATGAGTTTTTCAAGATACACACGCCAAAGGTATAGGCATGATTGATCCACTTGACAGGGATTTTGTTACACAACAGTGCATGAAGCAATGAAGCACCTTGTCAGCCCTTAAATTTGCTGCTTGTGAGTCAGCAAAATGGAGGGCAGTTATTGTGATGATTGTCTACAGGAAGCTTGAGAAGGGCATTTGTGGATTAGTGCAGTTGTAAACATCAATTGTTTCTTGACATAAGTGAGGCCTTGTGTACATGAATGTCAAGTGCTGCAAGAAGGCAGCCTTACACTAAACCTGAAGTGCTATGGCCTGCACTAGTGCATGTCTCAACACCATGCACAAATGCACATAGTTAGCAAAGTTAAATGCCACATCAAACATGGTGTTTGACACTCCAAGTTGGGCAAAATACAGCAGGTGCTAGGCAATCTTGTCCAGATCAGAGGTCTAGACTAGACCCTCCAAAGTAAATCCTTGAATAGAGATTCTCTTGTAACCCTGCCATTCTTTTTGATGGATAAATTCATCATGGATGAGCAGGGATGGCAGTGCCATCTTGAGTATGGCCAACCTGAATAGCAGTGTAATCCGGTTAGACCATGAGTTAGTCACCACCATACTCATTGTTTGGTCATGCATTTCAGGCATGCAATTATAACTTATCTACTTGAACTCCAGAAGCAGATTATACTCCTCCACACAAGCATAGCATGACTGATGCTTGTTGTGACATAATGATACAACCATCACAATTCATATGAATTGCATGGAAACCCTCTGAATACAATTTTATTCAGGTGGTATGTCCCATTGTTGTAGTGCTCTCAATGAGACCACTCATACTGCCATGTGCAGATGGCATGCTTGCCAAAACCTTGTTGGCTCCAGCTAAATAGTGAATATGGTGGTCTAATCCACCTACAAAAAATGCACTGGATCTCTCCACAGAATGTGGAGAGAATACCACCACAGTCAAGCTATCAGGAATTGGTCTCTTCTTTTTATTTGGCATAATGCGCAGCCTGCTCCTCAGCTTGAATGTGCTTATCCTGCCATCTCTTATTGTGGTGTAATACATCTGAAATACACAAGCCTGGAGAATGACATTGTGTGCATGGGCCAGCCTAGTGAATGCCTGTCAAGCAAAGTCTTTCATTCCCTTGTGAAAGAGTGCAGTAGATCTAATTTTTCTGATCATTGACAGCATATACCCTCCATTCAGCTCAAATGGGGCATATCCTGTGGTAACTGATATGCTAGCATTGATTGCAAACTCAATCAACAGTAGATAATCACTCAATTCATCTCATCAGGTTGCACAACCAAGCATAGGATGTGTGCTACATTGCAGTTAGCTTGTTCAGTCTGTCTGTCCATTTGCAGATAAAAACAGTGTTGACATTAGGAATCTAGCTTCTAATAGTGTATGCACTTAATGCCATCATTTGGATGTGAATTTGGAATCTCTATCACTTACAATAGAGCTTGGAAGGCTGTGCAATTGCACCACCTCCTTGACATACAACCATGACAGCTCCAAGGCTTTTGTAGTTGTGGTGATCAGTATCAAGTGAATCTGTCACAACCTGCTACTGACCTCCAGCACTTAGCTCTGGCCCTGGGACTCCAACCTCCTCAAACCCACCTCCATGACTGTTCCAGGCCTGGACCGCTACCTGACTAGCCATCTTGGCAGCCCTCGGCCATCACCGCCCATCAGCGCCACCAGCCACCCCATCCCTGGCATCTCTCTGGCCATCATTGCTCATGACTGCCACATCAGCGTCAGCTCTGGCCATCCCTAATGCTTTCCCAACTGCAGCCGCCACATCAGCGCCAGCACTGGCAAACCCCAGCACTCCCTCTGGCCTGTGCTGAGACCCCCATCTTGCATCATGACCACGCATCACTGCTGGTCCGACCTCCACATGCCATGCCCCACTTCTGCTTGCCTCCTCGCCTCATCGCCACTACATGCCCCCACACTCCCAAAGCAAAACCTTCCTTTCAAGAGCTTCCTTTGCACCACACAACATGCACCAACTTCTGCCACCACCTTGCATGATCCCCAGGTCTCACCTTGAGCCCCATGCCATGACTTGTCACTGAGGCTCAGACCTGAGCCCTGGGGCCTACTAACCATACAGTATATAAGTTGTAGAGTAGCAAGTAGTACTCTAGTCTTGATATTGCCATACTTCTTGTTTTGTGTTTTGTGTTTCGTCTCTGTCTCCTAGTCTCACATGTTCTGGTTTTCATTTGTTAACTCTATCTCTTCTCATATCATACTTGTCTTGTATTGTCTTGTTTCCTCTTGTCTCTATTTGTCTTGTACTCTGAATCCATCTCTGCTTTATCTCTTTTTCTCTGCTTCAAGTCTCTAAGTTCCATCTCTGCTCTTTTGTCTTTTGCTCCTGTCTTGACCCGTTCCATTTCCCTTTTCCTCTATCTTATCTTGACTCTTTTCCTTTTTGGCTTGCTTAGATTTCCGCACCTCCTGCCTTTAATCCTGGGACTTGCTAAGTCCCTGCACTTGCCCCAGCCCTCTACTCACTAACCCCAGGACTCACTTGTGCACTAGTGCTAGTTTGTCCTCCTCTCTTGCATCTCCAAGACTTGCGCCAACCCTGGCACTTGACATCCACCCTCTTTTCCATCCCTGGCACTCGCATCCCTGCCCTGGCGTGACTGGCAATCCCTCACTCAACCCGCTTATATCCCTGGTCCTGCCCAGGTCTCCCATGCCCTGCACTGTCAACAGTACTGTTGCATCTGTGGACATCACGCGCTTCATGTAAGGGATTTGCCCAGTGGACTGAGCCCCCATGGTCAGTGGAACCTGACAGAATCATACTGGTCATATGGCATGTTATCACCCAAAGGTAGTTATACCTTTTAGAGTCTAGGAATGAGCTTGCAAAGTTGACTCCAAGTGAATCCCATGACTTAGTGGGTATGGACAGAGAATGCAACTTCCCTGCTCATTTACAATTGAAGAGCTTGGCCCACTTACACAGTTTGTATGTGGCACAATACTTTGTCACATTGTCATGCATCTTTGGCCACCAATATCAGTGCCAAAGTGTAGACCAAAATGGCTCAAAACAAGGTGACCTTGAATAACAATTTCAGTAATCATAACTCTGATTTGTTGGTATGCAACTCTATCTTAAAAGCTATCCATGAGCAGTACATGGATAGCCTCTTGAGCTTGCTCACAAAACTCCTCTTTAACCTGGGAAGACTAAGCCTCTTCCATCTCCACTATGGTTGGTAGCTGCACTGCTGAGAACAACTATACAGGATGATCATGAACAAAGCTCAAACAGGAAGTGCAGGGGCATGGGGAGGTCAGACTGAAGGTGATGTGTGATGTGTGATGGGTGCTCAGTGGAAGCCAGGGAAAGCCTTAGCATGGGCCAGGGGAAGTGCTGGGGGTTGCTGGGGCAGGTGCTGATGTGGTGGCTGCAGCTGGGAAACAGAAATCAGTCATGTAGCAGTCTGGGCCCAGGATGTTGTAGGGCTGGTTTGGAGAGGTGAAAATCTCAGGATCAGGACTGAGGCTGAGTATTGGAGGTAGTCAGCAGGTTCACTCATTGATGAAATGACTATGTTCAATGCACAGTACATGCCCCCTCACACCATTGCTGCTCCTGAATCTCCTCAGGCACATTGATCCAGAGCCAGCTCCTATACCTGTAAGTGCACAGGCTCCCCTCATTGTCTGTCAAGTTGAGAAAGTTGAGGGAGTCCTGGAACACACTGATGTTGGGCTAGTAAGGGGCCAAGGTCTTGTAAATGTTGGCAGTAGCCAGTGTTGGCCCTGGTCCACCAGTTGGAGTTCATGGAGAAGTTCCAGGGTGCCTGGGGTGCCAAGTACTCACTATGGTCCTTCCAATACTGTTGGTTAATCTGGGTGATGAGCACCTTGTAACTGTTGTAGTTGGGCTGTTTTGGTGCAAGGCAGAGGATGTCCTTGATGTGTTGAGGAAGGGCATGGCAAAGAATGAAACAGACAGCATTGTAGTTTCAACTGGTCTTATAAGCCTCCTTCCCAAAGCAACCAATGAAGGTTGTAAACTGTTGGTCATTGCACATCTGTAAATTGAAGAGGTTCACCTTGGCTTCTGCTACAGTATTAACCATGCCAAGCTTACTCAAGAACTCTTGTGCAAATGCCTGCCCATTTGATAGAACTGAACTGTTGGAGTTGAACCAGAGCAATGCCGTGTAGTGGTCTGGTGAGCCCACATGAGGGCACCAAGGAGCTGTCTATATGGCTTGTCATGCATAAAAAAAAGCCCGTTCTGCTTCACTTCTTTGGGGACATGTCACTCGTAAGTATGGTGCCTGATGGCAGTGGCATGTATTGAGAGTTGCAGTCTGTCATACCAAAACGTTCAAGCACCCTTATGAGATATGCTCTTTGTGACAGCAAAATTGATTTAGTGTGTGAGTCCTGGTGGATTGCCATTCCTAGAATAAATGATGGATCTTCCATGTCCTTTACTTTATAAGCATTTGCCATCTCAGCTTTTGCCAGTTGTGCTCCTTCTTTGGTTGATGAGATGCTGAAAGTATCATCATTGAATGTATTTGTGATGGTGTTTTTGGTTCCTGTGGTTCTCAACCTGATGCAGGGGTCTGCTCACAATTGCCTGTATCCCAACTCTGTGTATGCACCGTCCAATGTCCAGTACCAGTCAAAGCCTCCTTGCATCAATCTATACAAGGTTTTCTGGGGTAGAGCTAGCTTCCCCTCCCCTCCCAGAAATCCTGGTGGCAGATGCATATAGACTTCATGCTGTGGGATGCTAAACAAAATTGACTTGCCAGATTTCAAATTCTTCCTGGGCTGCTACTGCCACAGACATTCTCAGGGACTCGAGACAAACCACAGCCACAAATGTTTCATCAAAATCCTCCCTTGCTACTTGAGAGAACCCTTTTGCCACCAACCTCACTTTCCTTCTGATCACTTCACCTTCCGTGTTGTATTTGTTAGTGTAGATCCATTGACAACCAACAATGTTCTTGTTCCTCGGCACCTTTTGGACTCATCCACCAACTCAAACACCCCTTGCTCTTCCATCACTCTCAATTCTTCATCCATTGCTGGCTGCCATAAGTCCGGTCTTTTCATTGCTTCTGTGTACATATTTGGTAGTTTTATGTCATCATTGTTGTCTCTAGTGCTCAGGGTCATCAGGTATCCGTATGCATCTTTCACCAATAGTGCTGCAGGTGGATTCCCTTCATCTGCCCATTTTTCCCCATCCTTGCATGCCATCTGCTCCTTCTGTAAAGTCTCCCATGCCCCTATCAATGCTGGTGTTGGCTTTTCCAGTCTTGTCAATCTCCGAAGGGGTTGTACAGCAGCAGGGAGTGGCGCTCAATTAGCGGGCTCAATCAGGGCAAGTTGTTGATTGATCACTCCATCAGTGTCGTTTGTGGGGTTGGTGTGGTGTAGTGGGCCAGATCCAATTCTCGGTGCTATTGGCTGTTGAGGCAGTAGGATCCCAGGTGCAGATTGGTTAGAACTAGTTGGTGCTGTATATTTTGGAGTAACCAGTGTGGAATTGTGACCAATATTGCCCAGTATGGTGAGAGGTTGGTGACCAGTACCTTCCTCAAAGATCACATCTTGTGATGTCACAATAGACTTTGACTTCTGATCATACAGCTGGTATCCACTGTTTGCATATCCCACAAGGCATGTTCTCACTGATCTGGGGTCCAACTTTGATCTCATCAATTTGTCTGGTACCTTTGCCCAGGCCAAGCATCTCCAGGGTTGTAGGTGGTCCACATGCTGTTTCCAACCTGTCCACATCTCTTTGGGTATTGTGTTTGGGTGTCTCAATGAGGGGAGTAAGTTCCTTGTGTATTGATGCAAAATTAGGTTTATTTTATCTTATCAATAGATAATCTGATTTGATTAAGATAAACTTATTCACTTGGTTGCGTTGGACTACGTTACATGCACATGCACTTGTAGGCAATGGAATAATATAGTTTATTTGGTTTTTTTTTTTAAAAATAAGGTTCTTGCTCACACCAATTGGCAGTCAATGAATCCGATTTAATTCAAATGTAATTGAACTAAATATCCTGTGTAATCCCACTGAAGTCAAACACTGCTCCTGAGCCTAAGAATCCATGCACTGGGAACCCCATGCCATGGCAAGCTGATTGCTTGCCCAACGTTACCCAATATCCTTCCTATTTATACCTCTGTCAATGTGCATGGACCAGGTGCATTTTGCATGATTTTGTCATGTTTTTCCCTGCTCCCAGATTGCCATCGCTGCCTTGGCATGTCCAGGCCTCCTGGAGGAATGGTTTAGTCTTATTCTGGCAAAGACCATCCCTCTGGCCCTGTCTTAGCTGGCCAGTCCTTCCCTCATCCTCCATCCATCCCTCCTACAGGTTTGTGCATGTGACATTAAGGCGGATGGTCCATGGGTGAGCATAGATTGTAGTGGTAGTCGGTAGATACAAAAACAAGAGTAGAAACAGGACGAGTCAAGACTTGAGGCAGAAGACAGATGAGATGAAGGGAACTTAGAGGTTGACAGGGAGAGAAAGAGTAAAGGAGAGATGGGATTAGAGTATGAGATGAGTAGAGACAACGAGTAGGAGGAGATATGGGACGAGTATGATAATAACTGAAGCAGAATCAAAAAAAAAAAACAGAGAATGGAACATGTGAGACTATGAGACAGAGGCAAGACCGAAACCCAGTGGTATACATAAGCCTGGCAAGTAAATTACCAGAAAGACTGACAGATAATACACTAGTAGACGGCTCAGTCGCTGGAAAGGAATGTAAAAGATGTGCTTCCAGATATGCAGAGGACCCATGTCCACGCAGGTTGACACACCAGATCATAAGATCAAGAGAACCAATTAAAGGCCGCGCTAGAGTATTGATCCGCATTGGAGTGAATATCAATAGTGTAACACATCGGACTGGAACACAACTGACAAAAGTATTCTGAAGGATAGTTAACCATGAGAAACTTCGATGTCAGGCTTGTGCTTGTGTGATCGATGTCAACGGCTACACTATATAGTGCGAAACCGTTGGGGTCATCACGCGGTGGACTTAAAAAACTATTCCACATTTGGGAATCTTCGAGGTCATGGCATAAAACTGAACCGTTGCGCATGATGGTAAGAAGCCAACGTCCACCTAGGACCAAAGTCAACGTATCAACGTTGTCATTGTTCAAGGAGATCACGCGCTGTTGAACTGGATGGCTTTTAGATTGCCATTCCCAATCGGCACTTCTTCGCTGCAACACCCAGGACTCTAGTTCCAGAGGTGAATATACATCAAGAGCCTCTTCTGTTGCCATTCGGAATCTGTTCTCTGCCAAATAACTCCGATATTGGCTTGCCCACACTGCCCGTGTCCGTGAAATGACGTTTAGCCGTTTGCAAACCTACAGGCTCAGGTTAAACCTTGTTCTTGTATTGAAAGTCAATGGACACACCTGTCTCATAATAAGCAAGTCACGCCAATAAGCATGCTTTAGAATCTCAGACAGAATTTCCAAAGGTAGGTCGCTGAACCTATGTCAGGATTCCTGAGGTATATTAGCATCGAAAAGCTTTCTAGCAATTTAAAGGCATTGACGTACGTTGCTTCTACAAGACCATGCCTTTACCACTGATGAAGGTATCCACTGGTCAAATTTGAACAATCACGTGTTGAAACGCCAACTGCCCAGTCCGAGGTAACTAGATGGTACGTCCTTTGAAGGAATCAGAGAGGGTAAGTACATGATTCAATGGAAAATGCAGTCCTCACAGTTTCTGCTCCATACAATGAGCTGTCACTGCTGGCACCCAATTGTGTTTCCTTGGGAAAAAGTGAAGAGGAAACCTGTTATGCCATTTCTAATGTGTCAATTTCTGATGGAAAAAGTAATCAACTATAGAAAAAGGCAATAAAAAGGCAAATTTTCTTTGTTCAATTACTTTTTCCATCAGAAATTGACACATTAGAAATGGCATAACAGGTTTCCTCTTCACTTTTTCTCAAGGAAACACAATCAGGTGCCAGCAGTGCTTCCAGGTATCATGAACAACACGAATGATACCTAATCCACGATGAGGAAATAGGGGGAACACAAGAGATAAAGAGTGTGCGAATCAAAGGAGTGGTGCAGTAAGTAGGGGTAAACCAGACTGGTGTGAATAAGTAGTAAGTGAGACAAGGACCCTTCAGTTGTCAGGGAAGTCCTCAAATTCCATGTTATTGTTGTCACAAGCCTCGCTGGTGTCTGAAGAGGACTGGGCCTTGCAGCCACGCTTTTTGTTGGCAGCAGTGGTGCTGGAGGACGCCACAAGTAAGCTAAAACTGTCGGGGCGTGCTTCCTCAGCGTGGCGGTGCTTGTTTTCCCTCTTGGTGCATTGAGATTCATTTCGGGCTTGGTTGCAGACAGCCTCTTGGTGTGGGCAGAACAGAGTGTTTTTCAAACTAGCCCAGGCATTGACGTTGACGTCTCCCTGAGCATTGATGATGCCAAACAAACGGAATTCAGAGTAGCAATGATGGGGAATGTAAGGAGGGATTGAGGGATAGGAAAGCTATCATAGTCGTAGAGCTGGGTCTTGGGGTCGTGGAGAATGAATAAGCAGGTATTGTTGCCCTTAGAAATGTTATAGGCTCTGGCAAAGGTTTGATAGCCTGCAGGTTCAATAAGGTTGACTATGGCGCTACGGCGGTGAACGTCGGTATTGTGATCCATGAATTAAGAGTTGTGTGGGGTGAATGATGAGGTTGGGTTCCATGGAGGTGAGTTGGACAAAGCCATCAGGGTGGGTGGCAAGCTATAGATCCAATATGTGCAAGCTGTTGAGTTGTGTGCCATCTGTTGTGTGTCTTAAATATGCTTTCCAACAACTAGGACCTCAGAAATACCTGAGGATCATCGATGAGAGGGGTGCCCGTTCCTCCTAGAAGTTCATCTATTTTGTCAATGCCCTGAGCATCCAGGTATGGCTGTAATATATCTAGATCTCTGACCTGATCCAAGGGGAGCCAGATCTTATCGCCTGCTTGCCATAATACTTCAAACAACTCATTTCGTGGATTATCTGGGAGTAAAGTCTAGCAGGAAATCGTCTATCATCATTAGGATGATGGATTCTCATTAGTGAGGCATGAAAGACATCATGTATACCCCTTTGTCTCATGTGAGAAGGGAGCTGGACTCAAAAGGAGTGATTACCAAAGTCTTTTAGAAGTAAATAGGGACCCACAAATTTGGGTATCAGCTTTTGAGCCAAACCTTTATGGAAGGCCATATTGTCTGTTGACACATATACAAACTCGCCCTCCTTGAAGGGTGCTACAGTGCATTTTCTATTGGCCTTTCTTGTCTGTTTCAATTGTGCATTCAGGATACAATTGTGTGCTGCCATCATCACGGACTTCAATTGCTGTGCAAATACATGCACCCCAGGGTACTCTGTCTTGTGCGCTGAGTTCCGTATCATTCAAGGTAGTCTTCCATAATTCAAGAAGAATGTGCTCTCTGATCTGGCAGTGTTTATAGCAAACTCAATTGCCGGTAGTTTTGCAACCCAGTTGCTTTGATTAGGATTAATACATTGTCTAATCATCTGAGTTATGGTTCTGTTTGTCAGGTTCTGCTGACCACGGGGGCTCAGTCCACTGGGCAAATACCTTATGTGGTAATCACTGTGTCCACAGATGCAGAGCACCGATAGGCGTGAGGCGTAGGAAGCCAAAGCAGGGCAGAGGGGTGTGCTGGAGAGTGCCGGTAGCGCCGGATGAGCAAGCGGGTGCCGGAGGGGTGGAGGACGAGTGCTGGGGGTGGGCACAAGTCCTGGGGGCACAAAAGGGTGGAACGAGCAAGCGCCGGTGTGCGAGCTAGTCCCGGTGTTCAAAGAGAAGATGGGCGCAGGGACTTGCGAGTCCTGGAGATGAAAACAGAGGCGTGGAGATTAAGCAAGCCGAAAGGGGAAAGGGTTGAGATAAGATAAGAGAAAAGGGAGTAGAACAAGTTGAGATGGGAAGCCAGAGACAGAAGAGACAAGAGAACTTAGAGTCAGGAGAGAAAGAAGAGGCAAAGCAGAATGGATTAGCATAGGAGACGAGTAGAGACGAAGCAGGGAGATGATACAAGGCGAGTACGATACAAAATGAAGCAAGTGGAGATAATGAGACCAGGATGCGTGGGAAGACAAGGCAGAAACAAAACACAATAAAACAGTATGAGGCTATGGTAATATCAAGACTAGAGTACTACTTGCTACTCTACGACTTATATACTATGCAGTAGGTAGGGCCTGGGGCTCAGGCCCAGGTTCCAGTGGCAGGTCGCAGCACCGGGGCTTGGGGTGAGACCTGGGGGCCGTGTGGGGTGGGGTTGAGACATGTCGTGCGGCGTGGAGGTCTCACACTGGGAACGCAGAGACACATGGCGGCAGGGCAGGGAGGAGGGGAGCGGGAGTGGGCATAGCGTGCGGAGGTTGGGTCAGTGGTGATGCGTGATTGTGATGCATGATGGGGGTCTTGGCATGGGCCGAGGGAGCGCCAGGTGTTACTGGCATGTGGCGGCTGCGATTGGGGAAGTGCTGGAGTTAGCTGAGGCCGGCGCTGATGTGGCGGTCATGGGCAGTGTGATAGCTGGGGCCGGCGCTGATGTGACGGTCACAGCGGTGATGGCCAAAGGAAATGCCGGGGTGGCAGTGGCTGGTGGCGGTGTTGGGCAGTAATGGCCGTGGGCTGCCGAGGTGGTTTGCTGGGTAGCGTTCTGGGCCCGGGGTGGTCATAGGGGTGGTTTTGAGGTGGTTGGGATCCCAGAGCCAGGGCTAAGTCCCAGGGGTTGGTAGCGGGTCGTGACACTGTTTGCCCATTTGGTAGCTCCATCTGTTTCAGGATGATAGGCACTGAACATTTTCAACTGTGTACCTATCAAGGCATATAGGTGTGTCCAGAAAATACTTGTAAAATATGTGTCTTGGTCACTAACAATGGCTTTAGGGAGTCCATGTAGTTTATATACTTCTGCAAATACAAGTTCCACAATGTATCTTGCATTGTAATTGGTTCTACTGGGTACTAGGTGTATCATGCCAGTTAGGTGATCAATGATAACAGTCAGAGAATTGTAGTTTGCATTTCAATCCTTTGAATCTGGAAGTGGTCCTACAAAGTCTATTCCAATGACTTCCCATGGTTGAGTCGGGACTGGTAAGGGGTTCAGTTTTCCATATGGCTTGTGGTTTGATGGTTTGCTTTGTGCACAGATTATACATGAGTCACAGAAGGAATGTACATCATTACTTATTGTCTTCTACTACACATGTTCACATAAGTAAGTCAGGGTCTTTCTCACTCATAAGTGAGCTAATATGGAGTGTGCTTCAGACATAACAATCTCCCATATGTTTTGGCCTGCTACAATTATAGATGGTATGCACAAGACTCTATTTTCATTTATCTTGAGATAAAGTAGTTTGTCTTCAGGTAGTTCAAAATTCTTGTATTCATGAGGGTCTTCAATTATAGGTGCCCATGTTGGGTCCTTGCTATATTTATCCCTAATACTTAGAAGCAGGTCTATGGGTTTCCTCCCTTTTGCCATCATCTCTGTTAGTGATACTGAGTTTACTGGTTGATTAGTCACTGAAGCTTTGAGGATTGTTCTGAGATTAGTTCTTCTCATGCCTGTTTCAGGTCATGTTCTGTTATCTCAATCTCATCAATTGCATTATTTGATTTATTTTTTGCTACAGGTTGTTGGGTGGTGTCATTCCACTTACGTGTTGGAATTCTAATGGTAAGTTTTTGTTGTATACCCTTCTCGCCCTCCTTTCATTGCTGAGGTCTGTTCAGCACAAAATTTCTGGAGCTTCTAGCTGCAAATTCCTTTGCTGTTTTGGCATGCCCTGTTTCTGCAGGTTCAACTTCCCTCTGCCTATATGCTTGTTTCAAGGCTGCGCCACTAGTGGTCACCTTATTTTGTGCCTGATCAGCTTGGCAATTGGGTGCACTATCTGGTTGGCAATTGCTCAATCCATTGTTGGCTAAGATACTCATGTCATTATGTCCTTGTTCTCCTGACACCAGGTTCTTGCCCTCACCTTCCTATCCAACTAGGATTGGCATGAAGATCAGGTGGGTTGCCAGTAAGTTGTTGTTGATGATGTCATGGTAGGTATATTCACTATGGGCTCTTACAGTATCTGATTCATCATTTGAATAAAGGTGCAATAGAGCATTGGAGAGGATATCATCTATGAAACATACACAACATCAAAATCAAATTCTGATATCTTTTCAAGCCATCAAGCCTGCCTGCTTGAAAGATTTCTCTGGTTAAGTAGATGTATTAGGCCTTTATGATTGGTGTACCATGTAAATTTGACACCTTGTAAGATATCTCTGTGTCTCAACATGGTTTCCACTCCTGCTAACATTTCAATTTTGTGCACCGGGTAATTTTGTTGTGCAGAGTTCAGTTTCACAGAATAGAATGCTGCAATGGTAGCATTTTGCCAATCACTGCCCTTGCTCACCACACCTGCAATTCCAGTCACACATCTGTTTGTAACTACATTTTATGGTTTCTGATCTGTCCCATAATCTAATGGTTTCTGATGATGGTCATGGCACTGAACAGCCAATCTCTTGATATCTTCAAATGCACACTAATGAGTATGATCCCAGCAGAATGGAACTGTATCTTTGGTGAGAATGTGTAGAATTCCCATTGGAATTCTAACCCAATTGATATCATCTGCTAGGCAGCCAGAAGCCCCCAGAAACCCTTGCAACAGGTCACAATTGGTTGACGTCTTCCACTTGGACAAGGCTTCAACTTTATCTGGATCCATGCAAATCCCATCATTGCTCACAACGCACCTCAATACTTTCATTTCATGACATAGGAACTGAAGCTTATTCTCTCCTAAATACAGTTTCATGTGATGAAGGATATCAATTATGCATTTTACATGCTTAATGTGGTCAACCAATGTATCTGAGTAGATTATAATATTGTCAAGGTAGACATCCATAAATTTACCAATATAGGCTGAGAATATATGATTCATAAGAGCTTAATAGGTAGCAGGTGCATTGCAATCACCTTGCTAAGTCACATTACTAACCATATTTCCATCAGGTGTTGTTATGGCTGTCCTCTCAACATGCTCTGGTATTACATGAATCTGTTCATAAGCATCTTTACCATCCAAGATGGAACAATACTGGCCATCACCGGCCATCACCACCACCAGCCACTGCCACCTCCAGCACCCCCTGGCCATCACCACCTGTGACCACCACATCAGCACCGGCCCTGGCTATCTCTGGCACTTCCCCCAATCACAGCCACTATATTAGCACCAGCACCAGCAACCCCTGGCGCTTTTTCTGGCCTGTGCTGAAGCCTTCCCCAGCTACCACTGAGACGCCCATCATGCATCATGACCACGCATCACTGCCAGTCTGACCTCTGTATGCCACACTTCACTCCTGCTCACCTCCTTGCCTTGCCACCATTCCATGCCTCCACACTTCCTTTGCACTGCATGACATGCATCAACCACCACCGCTGCCTTGCATGATCCCCAGGCTTCATTTCAAGCCCTAGTACCGCAACTTGCCACCAAGGCCCAGACCTGAGCCTTGGGGCCTATGTACCATCCAGTATATAAGTCGTAGAGTAGCATTTTGTACTCTAGTCTTGACATTACTGTACTTTGTCTCCAGTTTTGTGTTTCATTCTCTGTTTCTAGTCTCATGTGTTCTGGTTTCCATTTCTTGACCTTATCTCATTTTTGTCTTGTACTCATCTCGTATTGTCTCACTTTGCTCATCTCTACTTGTCTCATACTCTAAATCTAACTCTGCTTCTCTTCTCTTTCTCTGCCTCAAGTCTCTAAGTCTCTCCTTTCTTCTCTATTCTCTTGCCTTCATCTCAACTCATTCTGTTCCCCCTTTTGTCTCTCTTATCTTGACTCTTTTCCCTTTCAGCTCACTTAGATCTCTGCACCCCCTGCCTTTGATCTCAGAACTTGCTAAGTCCCCTTGCTTGCCCCAGCTATCTGTTCACTAGCCCCAGGACTCACTCACACACTGGCACTCATCTTCACCTCTCCCCTTGCATCCCCAGGACTCACGCTTACATTGGCACTTGTCCTCCAACCCCCTCCCTCATCTCCAGCACTTGCATTCTTGCCCCAGCATGACTGGTGATCACTCACTCAACCGCTGCTCGCATCCTTGGCCCTGCCTTGGTCTCACATGCTCTGTGCTCTCAACAGTACTGTTGCGTTTGTGGACATTGTGCACACCACATAAGGTTTGCCCAGTGGACTGAGCCTCCATGGTCAGCAGAACCTGACACATTCCTTGCTTGCAGGTTGAATACTGTTCTTAGCCATGGAGGTTCTCCAGGCTTCATTGGCTTTAATATTAGTATCATAGGTACTGTATTGCCACTGCTCATGACTTTCCATCTGCCATTCTTTATATATGTAAGCATCTCTCTTCTCCATCCATTGGGACCTCATTACCTCAGGACAGCATGATGGACACCATGGGTATGTTCTATCAGGATCAATTAGATTTATCTCATGATTTATAGCCTGTAATGGTGGGAGGGGAGTATCACTTGTCAATTTGCAGATGAGTGCTGCATATTCATGCAATTCCTCTTTAATCACCTCAAGATGTTCTTTGTACATCTCTATTGACTGGGATGCTAACTTCATGACTTCTGGGCCTTGCATTGGATCTGACTGCAATGATTGATTCCAAACATGACATGATGTTGAAATAGGAAGGGGGTGCCCAAAATGAGATCATAGCTGGAAAGGTTAATGATATCAAAGTAGCAGTCTTCATTGATGGATTGGTATTTGAAGTTGGCAGTGGTGCTGTAATTAATGTAAGATTGGGACCCCTGTATGGCAAGTTGTACTGGGATGGAGGAGGTAAGTTCTCTCCTTTTAATTTTCACTTGTTGTACTAAAGCACTTGCTAGAACCTGAGTCTATTAATGCATGAGCTGAATGCCCGTTGATGTGTACAACTACTACAAGGGGTTTGGGTTGGCAAAAGGGGTTTTTGGTGAAGGCCAAGTTACATTGTATGGATGGGTAAGTGCCCACCCTTATCTGTTGGCTGTTTAATCCAATGACACGAAGTTTCTCACCATCCACCTCCAAATGTAGCTTACCAAATGCTGACATCTAGTCACAGATGAGATCCAACTCATTCCCATGATTGGCCTTATCTGAGTGCTTGGGGAGGTCCTCAAACAGGCATGCCACATAATAATTTGGATTGTAGGAAGGTATGTATGCTTCTGATGTAAGTTCATCAAAAGATTTCCTCACTTTCTTGGTATACCAGTTGGCTAGATTAAAATGTTCATTTCACAAGTGATAGAGTTCAATTTGCATCTTAAACCCCAGGTGTCTGTCATATACACTACATATCAGCCTATCTGGGATTGCTTTGAATCACTGATAGCAGTGTATCTGATCTTGTTTGTCTCATGGGTATGGGGCCCCTATTTCCAAGGTTTGTCTGGCATGTATATGTCAGCGCAGAGACAGTCCCTATAGAAGCTCCAGCAATTATATGGTGTCCTGGTGTCCTCTTAACAGATTTTTTCATACCAGTCTCCCATAGGAAAGGTATTTCTGCTTGCAGTTGACCTGGGTATAGTCTCATACCATTCAAATACATGGCCATACAGTAGTATCTCATCACTGCATGGTACTGATGCTGCAACAAATTGTCTGGGACAGAACTGTAATACATTAGCCAGGTCACCTGGATATGGCTGCATTCTTCCAGTAAGTCAGTCAACTTGTTGCACACAGCATCACCAACTTGTCCATAAGGGTCATAGATGTCCAATAGTCTTGCTCATTCATCAGCATCCTCTATTGTTATCCTTGTATATCTTGCATTTCTTACTTCTCACAACTTACCAAAGAACTCTGGGCACGACAAAAAGATGTTATTTACAAACTACAAATACAAATGTTACAAAAAAGTTCAAAAAAATTAAAGGATCAGGGTGGCACAAAGCTTAGCAACTAGTTCACCTCCTTGTCACTCCATGTCACTCTACTCTCCCCCACCTCCAGCCCCATGATCACCATTGCCGTCTCCATCTGGGCTGCCAACAACACCAGGTGATTGTCCTGCAATGGCAGTGACTCCCCTGTGTTGACTACCACCTCCATCCACAACCTTGGAGCAATTGTGTTCTGCCACTGGTGCCTTGCCAACAGCAAATTCAGCTGGGCCAAGCTGTGGTCCAGCTCCATGGATAAGTTGAAGGGCATCTGCCCAATACCCTCCTGGAGCAACACCTAAGCTGCTGATGTGCTTTCAAGGAGCAACCAGTGCTCCCAGACCCAACCTGCACCAATGATCAGCTAGGGAGGTGAGAACAGAGTATCACTTACATAGGATCTTCTTCCAGCATGACACTGCCTCCACCAGCACCCAGTCCTGCCATCAAATTGCCCCTGCTCCATTGCCAGCACTGCTCTCACCTCCTGTTTTTCCTCTAGTGCTGCTCCCAAAACCCTCACCTCCAGCTCCACCATCTGGACCTGCAATGCCACCATCTCTGCCTCACGTTCCCTCACCGCTGCCAACACTACATTTCGGTTCCACTGAGCAATGTCCTGGTCCACTGTCACTGCCCTCACCTTGTCCTGCCTCCTTGCTGCCTGATCAAATGACTCCTGCAGACTTTGATGCAACTCCACATTTGACACCAGTAGACTCGCCTCAACTGACCCCTCCAGAGCAGGCTGCAAACACGCAAAGATGGGCAAAAAGATGTGGGGCCTTAGTGGATCCACCAACAATGCATCACCCCAGGGCCTCTTGCTTGGCCCTGCCTCTGAGGATGGAGATGCCTGCTGCTTGCCCTGGGCAACTGCTGATGGCCTCTGCCTCCTGCGCAGCAGGCCCACCTTGACAAGTAGGGCCAGGACTGACTCCTCCTCCTTGATCTTGCTGGACTCCTCCCCTGACCTGGCCTGACCCTCCTTGCTCTCCCTGAGATGCGAAGCCCTCTCATCATCTGTCACTGCACCTACCGCCCACAATCTAGGCCCACCCTCCATCTGTCCAGCACCCACTCCAATGCTCACCCTTGCTCAGCTGATATGCACAAAGGCTGCTACAGCCACAACATGGAACACCTCTTGTGCTTGGACTGGCACAAAAGGCACACCAACAAGTCTCAGCAGGCCCCAACCACTGGTGCCTTGAACTCACTGCAATGAGCACAAAACAGACACTAATAATTCAGTCAAATCTAGTGGATGAACAGGTAGGAACCACTCATCAGGCTATGGTTACAACACTATGCCAGCATTTGCAGGCCCTGGGCACAACCAACTGCTGCCGCAAACTGATTGGGCATGACGCTGGCCTGAGCAACCTACTGAGCCTCTGGAACTGGATGGAATACCCCAGGAGCTATAGGGGGCTGAAGAGGATGCACCAATGACACCGGCACAGACTGGGCAGGCCACTAGGACACCACAATATTGGAAAGTATGTGCAATGGCCCTGCTGCAGAGGAAGACAGCCCTAAATGATGCAACATAAGTAAGTATGCCGAGAGAAAAGCAACTAACTCACAGCTATGCCTCACCTCAACTTGGCAGTGAGCCCAGCAACATGTGAACAATGCCCAGCACTCCTTATAAGCTGCCCAGGCACTGGCACTGCTCTTGTTGGAGGGAGGGAGAGTAGGGGACAATGATGAGGAAGAGGACATGAGGAAAAAGTGGTTGAAAATTAGTGAAGTTTTTTTTCCTTTTATTTGCATATGGAAGTTCCCTTCTTGATGGCCGCCAGAATTTGACTTTGACATCAGAAGCAGCACAGCCACCCACAACTTCTGTGCATCTCAAGGGTCTCAATGCTGAAAGGAAGGTGATGTCATGACCCACTACCAATCTCCGGCACTCAGCTCCAGCCCTGAGACTCCAACCTCCCCAAACTGACCTCCACAACTGTCCTAGGCCTGGACTGCTACCTGACCAGCCACCTCAGCAGCCCCTGGCCATCACTGCCCATCACTGCCACAAGCTACCACCACTCTTGGCACTCCTCAACCATCACCGCTGATGACGCCCAAAATTGTACCTTGTGGTGTCGGGGTAGGCAGTCACAAGGCTGGTAGCGTTGGGCTCGCTAAGTGAGGCAAGTCGGGCAGGGTCCCAGAAACAGGTTAGCGTAGGGCTGCGGTAAGGGAAGTGGGGAAAGGAGTCTTAGCGTAGTAGTTGCCAAGGGTTGAGTGCCTGCCGTAGTTGCAAGGCGTAGAGATTACTGGGACACTGGCGTAGGTCCAGTGGCGAGACAAGGACACTGTACGAAAGTGCGCTTGGCGTAGAGTAGACTGATGATGAGCTAAAATGAGCTCTGAAGCTCAAGCGTAAGAGACGATGGTGAAGGTAACTTGTTATTTTGTAGGCTATGAGTACAGTTTATATAGTAAAGTGTAGGCGAGGTCGCCGTTGGCGACCCTTGAGGCGCTAACACGGGGAACTAGTAAGTAAACAACAGGCCACAATCTTTTATATAGGAAACTGTCCATCAGCTCTTAGCAACGCCTAACGGCGTCAGTCAAGCTGTCTGCCATGTCAAAAAAATGTCAAAAAGTAAGTATGGAATC
>JAGGAQ010006203.1:0-27132 GCA_017657225.1 Termitomyces sp. T69sscA
GGTGTCCTTGTCTCGCCGCTGGACCTACGCCAGTGTTCCAGTAATCTCTATGCCTTGCAACTATGGCAGGCACTCAACCCTTGGCGACTACTACACTAAGACTCCTTTCACCACTTCCCTTACCGCAGCACTCCGCTAACCTGTTTCTGGGACCCTGCCCGACTTGCCTCACTTAGCGAGCCCAACGCTACCAGCCTTGTGACTGCCTACCCCGACACCACAAGGTACAATTTTGGGCATCATCAGTGGTATCACCACATCTGCTTTCCCTGGTGACACGTGCCGCTCTTTTTTTAAAACACTCTGGAACATCGGCTTGACAAGGAAATCTCTCGATAAGGCGTACACTTTCATTTAACTGTTCAAATTGTTCGTCGTTCCAATTCGTAATATACCAAGGTAGATCAAGTACACCGAGTTTCGTCTTCTGTTCCCATATATTTGCTAGAATGAAGATAGGGCTGGCTGCCGTGTTGAAAGGAATGGCAAAGGGGTGCTTGAAGACTTGGTATATTTCTGCAGTATGGAAGCGACCATTCGAGCCTTGAACCAGATCATGGACCATAATTGCTTCGGCTTTGTCACATATACTAGTTGCCAAGAGGGTAACTGGCCAGCCCCCATCAGGCATCTCTCTATCGAGGTCCTATCGAAAATAAGATCGAGTATTCAAGACGAATTATGTGATGCGCACCGTCAGAATTCGTTGCCTTTCTTCAGCCGCTGTCTTCACAGAGGAGTTGGCGCGCAACTTCTCCTCGACCATCTCAATAATCCTCTTATCGAGCACAAAGGTAACAAGGTGTGCGTCCAGCAATCGGTGAACATAAACATTGACTATCGGTCATTCTTAAGTTATGAAGAGTTAAATCCACAGCCAGATTTGACATACGTGGCATGAGATTTAATCGCGTATCGATATGAAATGTCCCTCTGTAAGCATAACCCATCATCCACGCCCAACGATTCATCTGAGTACATTGTATTTCAGTGAGGTAAGTATGGTCTAACAGACTTGTGCAAAAAATACATCATCTGTGTCTCCGGTATCGCTATGAGGCTTCATGTAGGCCAATTCCACCATGAGGGCTGGGGCAGTCGTGCTGGACTTATTTGTGATGGCGCAGGTTCGCACCTCAAACTTCTTGTAGAACCTATGCGCTAGCGCACGTTTTCCTACTTTGCTGTCTCGAGTGACAGCCTGCATCTCTGGTGTCCAGAACATCTGTCTCATCGATGGGGAAGGGAGACCCTCAATTTGTCGCACCGATGATTGTACTTGAGCTGTCAGCATTGCGTGTCCTCGACAGTGGTAGGAAGAACTCAACAGTTCGCTATCTAGGAGCTTTCAAAGGACGAAATCGCAAGCTCACAAGTAGCCTATCGATAAACGATAATCTGATTTGTAGGTCCAGATCCACGCAGGGCTTTTAAATAATCAGGCGCCTTAAACAAAGACGATGGCAGGGACGTCAAAATCCTAAAGTGACATTGCGGGTTCAGTGTGACAGACACTTGTGTTGTTCAAAAAATAACAGTACATGCGTCCGTACTGTCCACAAAGCACACATTTCGGCGAATGCTGACTACTCAGAGATGACTTTTACCAGAGTTGATAGCGGGTGCGATTTGACTATTGTTTGGGCAATTGAAAGCATAGCTATCGTCATAAGTCAGCATACCAGTATAGTACAACAGGATATGGCTGATGCTTTCAATGACTACAAGTGGATGCTCGCTCCTGAAGAAGATATCTCGCCGAGTTCTGGTGGAAAAATCAACAGTACCACCAGATCAAAGGGAAAGGTACAATTTGGTATGGAGTCTGCCGTCCTCCTTCGTACGCTCTTCTGATATGAATTCATATCAGCCAGAGAAAGGTATTCGTAAATCTACATCTGGTCGCACTTTCTATCCGTACAACTTCTATCGGGTTGACTCATTTCTCATCTTTGCTCTCGATGGGATTCTGAATCAGAGTGGTGCCACGCGTGTTTGGTCGGCTATTCCTCCATACATCTGGCTGGTCGTAAATTCTACCTTCTTGCGTCAGCACTTCTCTGCTGTCCCTGTACATCTCTGTTTGTACAAACACAGACTCCTCGCTGTCTATGACATGATGCGGAAACCATTGCCACGTGTTCTTATCTTTAGCCTGCCACAGACCCACAGACGACCACAGTATGTGGAGGAGGCTCAGCCACGAGATGTTCTGTAGATATGTTTGTGCCAACGGCTGGCAGACCGCTGATCCTTGTCTTCAAGAAAATGCTTCATTGTCTCAAGCCATGTCAAGATGATGGTTCATATATGGTTCATATATATTAAACTGGCGGTCTTAGCAGCATCTACGAACTGTCAATTCATGTACAATCGTGCTCGACTACATACTTTGAACTCTCGTAGCTCGACTTTGATTCAAAATAATCATCGCTCTCTTCATATTGTGATGGCGAAGCACTGTACTACATCTGAGCTAGAATCCTAGAATGTTATATGACGCGACAAACAGAGACTGGTCATTGATTGGAAAATAGAATATGTGTCCTTGACTCACCGCAAGTATACATTTCAATTCATGCTGACTAGCGCCGACTGCTCAGAAAACGATACAACGAGAATTAACAGCGGCTGCGACTTGACTCCGCTCTTTGACCAAATAATTAGCAATCCTGGATGGAAACACCACGTACGCTCAAGCCGCCTGAGGGGTCGCATCACGGGTCCGTGACTTAAAGCTTCGACCCCCCGGCCAGATAACTAATGGAAACTCAATCGCACTGTTTATACAGTCCAACAAATTCTCGGCCAGCACTTGCGTGGCCCACCTGACCCCTCTAATTGGAGTCGATTTCGTTAGTTTACTATGATACCAATAATACCTGGTTAACACCCACTACAGATCCCACCCCTGCTCCATTGACATGCACACCACCTGCCACAGCCTTGACACTGAGCATGTCTTGTGCTTCGACTGGCATGCCAGGCATACTGACAAGTCTTGGCGCAAACTGGCTGCCAGCACTTCATACTCATATGAGTCATCCTGGCAAGCGTGAAAGAGACACTAAAAGCAAGGTCTGTGGGACAATGAAAATGGAGCAGGCCATGCACTGGGCCCTGCACATGACACCATGCCAAAGTTGGTGGTCTGTAAGCCTGACCCACTGTCTTGGCAAACTGCTCAGAGGACATGTCCACCTGCAGCACTTTCTGGCCCACTTGGATGGGACAAACAATCCCAGGCTCCAACACTAGCCGAGAAGACTTAGCTGGTGACATTGGGGCTGAACAAGTTGGTTGACAAGAAACCACAATTTCTGACAAGACCCGCTGATGACACCCAAAATTGTACCTAGTGGTGTCTGGGTAGGCAGTCACTAGGCAGAAAGGAATAGTGTCAGGCTCACTAGTGGAGGAGAACCAGGCAGGGTCCTGGAAGACGAGTTAGCACTGGACAGTGGTAAAGCAGTATGAGGGTGGTGCTTAGTGTAGTCCCCAAGCATTAGAAGCCTACTGTACATGCAAGGAGCATAGTTGGACTAGAACACTCATGTACTCCCTGTCAGGTTCTGCTGACCATGGGGGCTCAGTCTACTGGGCAAACACCTTACATGATGATCACCGTGTACACAGACGCAGAGCACTGGGAGGAGCGCGAGGCGTAGGAGACCGAAGCGAGGCGGGGGTGGTGTGTGGAAGAGTGCCAGTAGCGCCGGTGAGTGAGACAAGTGCCAGGGAGGGTGGAGGACGAGTCCCGGGGGTTGTCGCGAGTCCCGGGGGTGCAAGAGGATGAGACGAGTGAGCGCCGGTGAGCGAGCGAGTCCCGGGGATCAAGAGATAATTAGGCACGGGGACTTAGCGAGTCCTGGGGATGGAAACAGAACTGGGGAAGTTAAACAGCCAAAAGGGGAAAGAGTCGAGATAAGATAACAGGAGATGGAAATGATTAAGTTGAAAAGAGGAGCCGGGAATGGAGAACCAAGGGAACTTAGAGTGAAAAAGAGAAAGGACAACGAGAATAGATTGAGAGTACGAGACAAGTGGAGGTGGGACAGGGAGACAAAACGAGATGAGTACGACAAGAAAAGAAGCAAGTAAAAGTAAAGAGACCGGGGCATGCGAGAAAACAAAACAGAGACGAGAACACAACAAACAAGATGGGGTTACGGTAATATCAAGACTAGAGTACCTACTTACTACTCTACGACTTATATACTACGCAGTACGTAGGGCCCGGGGCTCAGGCCCAGGTTCCAGTGGTGGGTTGCGGCGCTGGGGCTTGGGGTGAGACCTGCATGCAGGGTGGGGTGAGGTTAAGACATGTCGCACAGCGCGGAGGTCTCGCACTGGAAATGCAGAGACATGCGGCGGTGGTGCGGTGAGGAGGGAGCGGGAGCAGGGTGTGGCGTGCGGAGGTTGGTGGCAGTGATGTGCGATCATGATGCGTGATGGGGGTCTCAGTGCGGGCTGGGGGTGACGGGTGGTGCCAGTGCTGATGTGGTGTGATAGCCAAGACCTGGCGCTGATGTGGCAGTCACAGCGGTGATGGCTGGGGGATGCTGCGAGTGGTGGTGGCTGTGGTGGTGACAGGCAGTGATGGGTGGTGATGGCCGGGGATGCCGCAGGTGGCGGTGGCTGGTGGCGTTGATAGGCGGTGATGGCTGGTGATGGCCAGGGGAGTTGGCCGAGTAGTGGTCTGGGCCCAGGGTGGTCGTGGGGGTGGTTTTGGGAGGGTTGGAGTCCCGGGGCCGGGGCTGAGTCCCGGGGGTCGGTAGCAGGTTGTGACACTCCCAATGGCAAAACAAAGCGCTAAGACAGCACCTTGATGTAGAGTAAACTTGAGATGGACTAAATTGAGTTCTGAAGCCCAATGTAAGAGATGGGGAGTGAAGGTAACTTGTTATTGGCAATGTATAAGTACAGTATATATAATAAGTTGTAAGCAAAGTTGCTGTTGGTGACCAAAGGTCACCAAAATGGCAAACTTAGTAAGTAAACAATAACCAACAATCTTTTATATGGGAAAATGTCAATCAGACCTTGGCAATGCCTAGCAGCACCAGTCAAGCTGTCTGTCACATCAATATGTCAAAAAGTAGGCATCAAATCACTAAGCTGTCAGTCCAACTGCTCCATCTATTGCTTTGCAAGATACCTCTATAATGAAAACCTATTCTCCTAGTTCTCTTACAAATGGCAAATCTTTCAAGGCTATCTCCTATCCAATCCTAAGCTGTTGACTAAGCAGGTGGGTATATAATAATAGTAATGTAAGTGACAGTGATCAACTGAGTAAGTCTGTAGATCGTGAAACAATAGCAGAAAGCCCTCACAGAGTAGAGTGGATTCAAAGATCAGCTGACCTGTCAAGTGACTAATGCTAAGAAGGAAGAGAACTGGGATAGGATTGGGTGGCCAAGGAGTTTGCTAGAGGAGATGTAAAAGTGCAGATCAAGTCTAGAAAGGGTAATCCAATGGCTTTTTTTGGCCAACCTATTCCAAGCTCAGCAAGCACTGAGTCAGGACAGTCCACAAGGAGTTGGCCTTGACAACTGCAACCTCTGCCCAGATTGACTGGGGGGCCCACTAATATGTAACTTGGCAAGGTGGGCTTGTGACAAGACCAGGCCTACTACAACCTAGTTATGTTTCTTGTTGAAGGTCACAACCACTTATAAGGCCACCACCTCCACAAGCGAGAGGAGTGAGGCCCCAGCACATGTATTATGCCCTCCAGCAGGGGTATGACAATTGAGGCTGATGTTCATAAGGCTATGAATGTTGATGACAAAAGTTATTGGGATAAGGATCCTGATATTGTAATGCCACTCCAGGAGGTGGCCTTCTACAAGGTATACAACCATCCCAACTTTGCTGCTTCCAAGGGCTTTTATAGCCCTTCAGTCTGCCCAACACAGCCACTGCCACAATTGCTGCAGGAGATGTGACTCTTGCAAGAGGCAAGTATCTCTTGTGAGCAGAGGCATGGACATGAGTTGGGCACACTATCACAGTGCAATAAGGGCAAAGGCTGAGCTGATGAGCCCACATTGGCAGACGACCAATATTCAGTCCTGGCTGACACTGGCTTTCTTCAGGACTCTTTGGCAGTTCTTATTGTAACAGAGTTGCTTGATGATATCAACAACCTGAGGAAACAGTGCCAGATGGTGCTGATGTGGATCAAGAGGGAATCAAAGTGAAAGGCTGTATCCCCTGCCAAAAGTGAGTCCAAGTGGCTCAAGCAACATAATCAGGCAGAAAACTGGCCGCCCCTTCCAGAACCCACATTTGCAATGGTCACAAAGAATCTGCTCTGCCCCGCTATCCTCCCGATATCTGAGGGCACTGCAGTGCATGCACTTGTGGCCAAAGGTGCTAAAAGCACTATAGATGTGCCAGAGAAGGTACAGGCTATGCTCATCAAGCCACTCAGAGGGCTTATGGTGGCTTCAGGGGCTGAGATAGCATGAGTGTTGAGCATGATGCTTACTACCACCAAGCCACCCAAGGCAGCTGCAAGACCAACAGGCCCTGCCCCAATTAAGCCCATGGCAGTGGCTGCAGATTTGGATAAAGGGTGGGTTGGTGTCAGCAGCACCGAAAACTCCAGCCATGAAAGAAGTGGCAGCTCTAGAAAGCCAGTCAGTGGAAGAGCCACCATCCAGAATCAGAGGCCTTGAGGCCTCCATTCATGCACTGGTGCCTCAAAGTGCATTGAAATCTATTGATGTGGAGATGGCAGTGGTGTCTGCAGCCTTGATGGGAGGCAGCAAAATGGGTGAGGCTAAGGAACTTCCTGAGGAAGGGCAGATCAGCCCAGACAAACTCCATCAGTTTGACTGATGCACACGGCAGCACACCCTATAGTTTGTATGGAGTACATCACAAAGCTGAGTTACTGCTGTACTTGCTATCCACACCATCTGCACTAAAACACCTATATATATACATCAATGCAACTAAACAATTTCCTCTCTCTATTGACATAGCCAGACACATTGTATCACCTTGCTTGGCCAACTACCCGACATGTGCATTCTCTGTTCAAGCATTGTTCAAGGTTAAGGTTAGCTCCAGTCATTTATACAGTTGTTCTTACCTCTGCCACCTGCTGATGCACTGCACTAGACAGTAGGGATGTTGCAGCTCACTGTCACGACCCACTACTGACCCTGGGACTCAGGCCCAGCCCTGAGACTCCAACCTCCTCAAATCCACCCCCACAATCGCTCCAGGCCTGGACTGCTACCCAGCCAAACCACCTCGGCAATCCTCGGCCATCACTGCCTGTCACCACCACCAGCCACCACCACCCCCGGCATCCCCCCAGCCATCACTGCCATGACCACCACATCAGCGCTGGCCCCAGCTATCACACTGCCCATGACCACCACATCAGCGCCAGCCTCAGCTATCCCCAGCACTTCCTCAACTGCAGCTGCCACATCAGCACTGGCGCTGGCAACACCCGGCACTCCCCCAGCCTGTGCCGAGACCCCCATCATGCATCACAATCACGCATCACCGTCAACCTGACCTCTGCATGCCATGCCCTGCTTCTGCTCACCTCCTCACCGCCTCGCCACTGCATGTCTCTGTGTTCCCAGTGCAAGACCTTCCATGCTGCGTGACATGTCTCAACCTCCACCACCACCCCATGCAATCCCTGGGTCTCACCCTAAGCCTCGGCGCTGCAACTCGCCACTGGGACCCAGGCCTGAGCCTTGGGGCCTACTTACTGTACAGTATATAAGTTATAGAGTAGCAAGTAGTACTCTAGTCTTGATATTACCATACCTCTCATATTGTTTCATTGTGTTTTGCCTCTGTCTCGTAGTCTCACACATTCCAGTCTCTGTTTTTTTTACTCTGCTTCATTTATTATTGTACTCATCCCATATCTTCTCCCATTCATTGTCTCTACTTGTCTCTTACTCTAATTCCATCTCTGCATTACTCTTCCTCTCCTTGTCAACTTCTAAGTTCACTTTGTCTCTTTTATCTCCCACCTCAAGTCTTGACTCACTCTGTTTCCACCTCTCTTTATCTTATCTTGACTCTTTTCTCTTTTGGCTTGCTTGATCTCTGCTCTTCTCGCATCCATCTCCAGGACTCACCAAGTCCCCATGCTTGCCCAACTCTTCATTTGTTCATTCCTGGGACTTGCTCACGCACCAGCGCTTGCTCGTTCCATTCTCTTGCCTCTCTGGGACTTGTGCCTAACCCCAGCACTCGTCTTCCACCCCTCACCCACACTCACCCTCCATCCTGGCATTACTGGTAACCCCATCCTCGTGCCTCCGGCCCTGCTTTGGTCTCCTACGCCTTGCGCTCTTGCCAATGCTCTGCGTCTGTAGACACAGTGCTCACCATAAAAGGTACTCGCCCAGTGGACTGAGCCTCCATGGTCAGCAAAACCTGACATAATATCAAGACTCCCCACCTTACTCTACTGTTCACTATGGCCACTTACACACACACTTACCAGCCCACCAGCTATCAGACCAATACTTATGGAAGACCCGTGCTTGAAAACTACTATGCCATGAGTATTTCACAACCCCTGTACCCGGCGCCCCCGATCGAACATTACCCCACTCTTGTCTCCAGATATCGGGCTCCAGATCAGAATCAGATACCCTATGGCCCCTCCATTAGCCAAGGTATTTGTCAGGTTCTGCTGACCTTGGGGGCTCAGTCGACTGGGCGAATCCACCTTACGGCTATTCACTGTGTACAAACACAGAGCACCGGGAGTAGCGCAAGGCATAGGAGACCAAGGCGGGGCGGGGGGTGGTGCGTGGAAGAGTGTTGGTAAGCGCCGGTGGGTAAGACGAGTGCTGGGGAGGGTGAAGGACAAGGGCCGGGGGTTGGTGCGAGTCCTGGGGATGCAAGAGAGTGAGACAAGCGAGCGCCGGTGGGCGAGCGAGTCCCGGGGATCAAGAGAAATTCAGATGAGGGGACTTCACGAGTCCTGGGGATAGAAGCAGAGCCGGGGAAGTTGAATAGCCAAAAGGGGAAAGAGTTGAGATAAGATAGCGGGGAATGGAAACAATTAAGTCAAAGAGGAGAGAGCCGGGAACGAAGAGTCGAGAGAACTTAGAGTAGAAAAGAGAAAAGAGGACAACGAAAATGGATTAAGGATACGAGACGAGTAGAGACGAGACAGAGTCGAAACGAGACGAGTACAAGAAAAGAAGCAAGTAAAAAGTAATGAAACCAGGACACGCGAGAGATGAAACAGAGATGAGAACACAACAGACAAGACGGGGTTACAGTAATATCAAGACTAGAGTACCTACTTACTACTCTGCGCCTTATATACTACGTAGTACGTATGGCCCAGGGATCAGGCCTGGGTTCCAGCAGCGGGTCGCGGCGCCAGAGCTTGGGATGAGACCTGGGGGCCGCGTGGGATGGGGCTTGGGATGAGACCCAGGGGCCATGCAGAGGTCTCATACTGGAAGTGCAGAGACATGTGGTGGTGGTGCTGTGAGGAGGGAGCGGGAGCGGGGCGTGGCATGCGGAGGTCGGCGGCAGTGATGCGCGATCATGATGCGTGATGGGGGGTCTTGGCGCGGGTCGGGGGTGACGGGTGGTGCCGGCGCTGATGTGATGTGATAGCCGAGACCCGGCGCTGATGTGGTGGTCACGGCGGTGATGGCTGGGGGGTGCCGCGAGTGGCGGTGGCTGTGGTGTTGACGGGCGGTGATGGCCGGTGATGGCTGGGGGAGTTGGCCGGGTAGTGGTCCGGGCCCGGGGCGATCATGGGGGTGGTTTTGGGGGGTTGGAGTCCCGGGGCTGGGGCTGAGTCCTGGAGGTCGGTAGCGGGTCGTGACAGTATTCCTCAGAACTGGCGATGCAACTCTTTGCAGGCAATCACAGGAACTCATCAATGGGTCTTACTCAGAGGTATCTCAGAGACACTGCTCGGCTCCTGGGCACCCTTGACTCAGGTGCACGCTAGTGCTGCCTTCTTTGCCCCAGGCCAACACTATGCCTAACCTGCCCCTGCCCCACCTCCGCCTCTTCAGGACTATCCTAACACATACTACCTTCCCCAGCCTTGACCCCCTGCAGCGCCCCCTAGCCACACACTCCCCTCTCCTCTGGGCTGCCAACAGGTCAAAGCCTACATCCAACAGCGTGACAAGGTCCTCTACTCACTTTGCATATCTCTGGTGGAGTTCGCAAAACATGCCCATGCCCTCCTCATTAGCTTAGGATACAATGACCTCTCTGGAATCCAGGAGCAATGGACAGATTGCCTTCTCAAATTCCACGAGCTCTACCAATGTGAAGCCATCTCTAAAAGCACCTGAAACACACTACAGGTGGACCTCAACCTCCAGGACAAACTGTGTGCCCTGGTGAATGAGATCCACACTAGCCCTACTCCCTGGTGCTTTGAGGACTCCATGGACCCTCCACGCTCATTTCACATGCAGCACGAGAAATTGATTGAGCCCTGGGACCCTGTTCCCACCCTGGTACCCCACCAGCATGAGGAGCTCAATGCGGCATCAAACATTCTAAAAGCCCTCAATCCCACCAGGGGACTTTTTGACCAGCCCGCTGTCTGCACCATTGGTCTCTCAGCACATCCCCATGCAAACTCACTTTCTGGCGCTTTCCACACTTGGGGACAGCCCACTGACACCAATTCCTGCCCTGATGCTCCTTCCTGCCCTCTGCCTGCTGACAACGACCATGCCTCCACCCACACCCTCTTCCACATCAACAAACTAGAGCCCTTCAGCGGTGGATCTGCTCCTTCTGGTGGAGCCTCTGCTCCAGAGTTCCAACATGACCGCCTCCATCATTTCAACCTGCACCATCCACACAGCAATGCACCATCCACGCAGCAATGCACCCTCTCTCCACAATAACCCACCACCTCTTTGCCCACCCACAGCTCCTGGTGCACCTTGGCCACCCCCTCTTCAGGGACCACCATGACCCTCTGCTCCCTTAGAACCTCTGCCTGGCTGCCCCTTTGACACCAATTCAGGACCACCGCCTTCTGGAGGACCAACAACCCCACGATGGGCTCAGGGACCGCCCCTGGGGAACAATGGCAGACTACCTCCTGGCAGTGAACCCCTTGGCAGATGGGGCCCAGCGATGGACACCTTCTTCCCACAGCACAGCAGGGGTAATCACTACTACTATTGTTACAATGCAGCACCTCTGCCCCGCAATCTCAACTCACAGGACAACATCCACAATGTGCTGATGCACAACAAACTCGACATTCAGAAGCTCAAACTCTTTCACAGCTGCGACCCCCGCAAATGAAGAACTTTCCTCACCCAGTGTCTTACCATGTTCTAAGCTAAGCCCCTCACTTTCCAACTTGAGAGCTCACATGTGGCCTTCCCCACCTTGTACCTACAGGGCATTGCCTTTGACCACTACACGGCGCTGCTCCAGTTCAACCCCAATAGCCTGGTACTGTCCAACTGGCAGGCATTCACACAAGAATTCTTGAGTAAGTTTGGAGTATTTGACACTGTAGCAGAGGCTGAGGAGAACCTCTTCAATCTTCAGATGCACAACAATGAGCAGTTCACCACCTTCATCGTCTGATTTGAGAAAGAAGCCTACAAAACCGGCTGGAACTACAATGCCCTCCGATTTGCCTGTTACTGCACCCTACCCCAATGCATCAAGGATGTCCTCTGCCTCACCCCCAAACAGCCCAGCTATGACAGTTACAAGGCTCTTGTCACCGAGATTGACCAGCAGTATTTGGAGGACTGCAGCGAGTACTCAGCACCCCAGGCACCTTGGAACTCCTCTGGGAACTCCAACTGGCAGACCAGGGCCGCCACAGGCAACTGAACCACCAGCGCTGCACTGCCTCCCAACTCTGCTGCACAACCATCCTTGGAACGAGGAACGGCCAACATCAATTGACTGACCCCTGGGACCCCGCCTGCAAATACAACCAGGAAGCCCTGGACACCAACCAGGCTGACAACAACTTGCTCCAAGGCCCCCACAACACCCTGGACTACGCTGGCAATGAGGAGGCCCTATGCACAAGTAGGTTCAGGAACTGGCTGTGGATTGATGTGCCAGAGGAGACACAGGAGAAGCAACGACATGAGGGGACATGCATCTTGTGCGGTGAGCAAGGTCACTTCATCAATGAGTGCCCTAAACGCCAGGTTGTGGGACGAGCTGTGTGAACTATTGATAGCAAAGATTGGGACTTCTGGTTTACAGAAAACAACCCAGTGGTTTAGATCACAAAGACGCACTAAATTGTGGACCAGATCTCGATATCTTCTCCACTCCAGCTACACATCTTCACACAATGGCTCTATCTCTGGACACCCCCTTGGCTCACCTCCCCTTCTAATCCTCCCAAACTCTTCTCCTCTGCACTACACTACCACACTCCCCTGCCCCAGTCAACACCCTGGTCAACAGTGGCACCACTGACAACTTCATTGATGAATCTCTGGCAACACTGGCCACCACCCCCCAGAAATTACCCTTCCCCATCTACCTCACCCTCTTTGACAGCAGCTCTACCTCCGCTAGCAACATCACCCACTATGTGCAGACCACCCTCACCTTTGCCAATGGTCAACGGCAAGACCTGTGGTTGCTTGTGACCCATCTACACACTTCCACCCTTCTCATCCTGGGCCTCCCCTGGCTTTGCTCCACCAACCCTCATGTTGATTGGCAGAATCTCACCCTCCACTTTGACTGCCAAGCCCTGGAGCACCTGGAGCCCATCTCCTTTGAAGTCACCACCCTAGTCAGCACCGCTGACCACCTCCATACTCCTCCACAACTCTGCTTGAAGTCCACCCAGTTGTTTGTCCTCAATGCTCGACTCAGCAAATCCCCCCAAGTCCTCACTGCCCTCATCAACAGCAGGGCCACCAGGATGTTTGTTGGTAACCAGCTCGACCTCATCCATGACCCCCTCAATAGATCAATGGAGTTGCAACTCTTTGATGGTAAGCCCACCACCACCAGGCCTATCACTAAAACAATTGTCTCCAGTTCCAGGTCCACCTCCTGGTCATGCAGCTCTTGGAGGTCATCTCCATCATATTAGGACTACCCTGGCTACATGACATCAACCCTGACATCAATTGGAAGGACCTCACCATGAAGTTCCCTGGACCTGGCACCTGTCTTGCCACCATCAACCTCCGCATCCAACCCACTGACAACCCCAGCAAGGCTAGAGCTACCAGCGCCCCAACAACACTCCTGGATGACTCTGGCAAACCTCCTCCTCCTTGACATACCCTGGGCACACCCCCGGCCTTCCCCCCCAACATTCCCTGCAATAAGTATATAAAGGCCCCAAATACTCCACCCATTGTCCTTGAACAACCCCAAACACTGACGATGCAGATCAGCCCCCTAAACCCCTTGACCTGGACGCCCTCAATATCAAAATCATCAACCCAGCCCCATTTGCCTGCATCATCCAAGACGGCATCCCCGCCTTCCAGCTTCACATCTCTCCAGCGCTCTCAGAAGAACACCTAGGCGCAGACACCACTGCTCCAAAACCAAAAACAGAGGAACAGATATTACACGAAGTAGTCCCTCCAGAGTATCATGAGTTTGCTGACGTGTTCTCCAAAGGAAGCACCAAGGAGCTCCCCCCTCACCGGTCATATGACCACAAAATCAACCTCAAAAATGGCACTGCACCCCTCTTCAGCAAGATCTACAACATGTTGGAAGTTGAACTCCATGCACTGAAAGCTTATCTCAACAACATGCTTGGTAAAGGGTTTATTTGACTCTCGATCTCCACTGCAGGGGCTCCAGTCCTATTTGCCAAAAAGAAAGCCGGCTCTCTATGCCTTTGCATAAACTACCAGGGTCTCAACAAAGTCACCAAAAAGAACTGGTACCCACTTCTCCTCATTGGTGACCTTGTTGACTGCCTCCACAGCACCAAAGTCTACACTAAAATTGACCTCCGCTCTGGCTATAACAATGTCCACATAGCCCCGGGGCATGAATAGAAAACCACCTTCTGCACCTGCTATGGCCTCTTCGAGTATCTAGTAATGCCCTTTGGTATGACCAACTCCCCCACCACCTTCCAGGACTTCATGAATGACATCTTCCACACTATGAACGATGTCTTTGTCATTGTATACCTAGACAACATTCTGATCTACTTGAACTCACAGGAGGAGCACCACAATCACGTCCGCCACATCCTCAAGCAACTCTGGGAGTACCACCTATACGCCAAACCAGAGAAGTGCTCATTCCACACTACTGAAGTCAAGTACCTTGGTATTATAGTCACCCTGGATGGTGTTTGCATGGACCCCGCTAAGGTGGAAGCCATCCTCAACTGGCCTCCACTCCAGTGTGTAAAAAAGGTGCAGTCCTTCCTTGGTTTTGCCGATTTCTATTGCTGGTTCATTGATAACTACTCCAGGATCACCAAATCCCTCAATCAGCTCACAAGAAAGGACACCCCATGGAACTGGGACAGCAAGTGCCAGAGTGTATTCACCCTCCTCAAGGAAGCCTTCACCTCTGCCCCCATCCTCTGCCACTTCAATCCCTCCCTCCCCATCATCCTTGAGTGCAGCACCTCTGACTACGCCATCACTGGTATACTCTTGCAGATGGACCCTGGCAGTGATGAGCTCCAGCCTGTTGCTTTCTACACTTGTTCAATGATCCCCATGGAGCTCAACTACAACATCTACAACAAGGAGCTCCTCGCCATCATCAAAACCTTCAAGCAGTGGCAGGCCTACTTCAAGGGCGCTCCGCATCAAATCCAAGTCTACTCAGACCACAACAACTTGCAATACTTCACCACGACCAAGCAGCTCAGCCACTGCTAGGCATGTTGGTCAGAAATTCTCTCTGAGTAAAACTTCACCATCCACTACTGCTCTGGCCGACTTGGTGCCAAGCCTGACACCCTCACCTGGAGACTGGATATGCACCCCAAGAAGTCATTTGAGGCAGAGCGCAACACATTCAACCATTGAGTAGTAATCTCACCTGAATATCTTCATGCTGTGCTGATTATGAACGAAGAAGGTATCTTGCACCAAATTTGCAATGTCCCCTGGAACACCTTCTCCACCCAGCATGACTCTTGAACCACCCCTGCCGGTGATGCCAACAATGACCACCCCTTCACCCTCTCCTCTGACGACCAACTTCTGCTGGACCATAAGAAGATCTGCCTGCCAACACCATGACCACAAGCTTTGCGGGCACCCTGGAATTTGTAAGACCCTTCAATTCATCTCCCAAACTTACTTTTGGCCAGGTATGAAGAAGGATGTCACCCAGTATGTCCAGGCTTGTGAGTTGTGCCTCTGGGCCAAGGTTCCCTGCCACTGCCCCTACGGCCTCCTCAAGCCTCTCTCTGTTGGTCACTGCCCCTGGTCCTCCATCTCAATGAACCACATTGTTGAACTTCCTGAGTCAGAGGCTTTGATGCCATCCTCATTGTTGTCTGCCACCTCACCAAACAGTATTCTCCAAGCATGAACTCCTGGACAACATTGTATCCGACTGTAGCCCCCTATTTGTCTCCCAGTTCTGGCAGTCTCTATGTAAGGCACTCAAAATTAAAACCAATCTCTCCACCGCTTATCACCCAAAGACTGATAGCCAGACCAAACAAGTGAACCAGACCCTGGAGCAGTACCTCTGCCTCTATGTCAACTATCTACAGAACAACTGGCACGTGGAACTGCCCCTGGCAGAGTTCACCTACAACAACATACCCCATTCTACCACTGGAGTGTCACCTTTCTATGCTAACAAAGGTTACAATCCCCAGCTCACCCTCTCCCCTTGAGACATTCCCTCCCACACAGCCCACAAAGTTGCCCAGGACCTCCAGTCGCTCCACCAATTCCTCTGGGACAGAATCAACATTGCCAATAAAGCCTACACCCACCATGAAGCAACTCCCAATTGACAACCTGAAGACTCAGTGACCCTCGATCAAGCTCAATCACAAGCACCTTGGCCCCTTCAAGATCCTCTGGAATGCACCTTGAACCAGAACCATCACCATGGTCAGTTTAGGGCAGGCAGCTAAGAATGCTCCTGCCAGCGCTTGGATTTCTCATCACTACTCAAAGCAGGTCACTACTAAAGAAGTAGGCTACAAAAGAGTAGCAATCAAAGTGGTATCTGAGTAAAGAACCCTCCCCCCCCCCCTGACACGAAGAGCACAAAAGAGAGAAGCATATAAAAACCAGAACCCCTCTCTTGGGCCTGAAAGCGAAAAAGCTCTCCTCAAGCCAGTTAACTGTCACGTAGTAGACATATGAACAAAAAGACAAATAATCCCACAGGGAAGGTGAGCATAGAAAGCCCCCGTCAGTGAACCTCGACGCCACCAGAATCCCCAAAGGGAGATACACACCCACATGGGAATTACCCTGAAGAACCAGCTCAGGCCCACTTGAATATCTTGGCACCAAATCCACTACTCACAGAACAAACAACACTCAAAGACTCCAGCATGGAGGATAGAGTAAGTGGAGAGTACGAAATGAATGAAAATGAAAAAAGGAAGGACAGATAATCTACATGCAGAAGCCCTGAACAAGGTGAAAACCAAGTACATTGAAGGAAAGAAACAGTCGGCTATTTACCCACCCAGCAGGATGACCAGCAAGGCTGGCAGATAGTAACCCCAAGGAAAGCCTGCAGAAAAGAAGGAAGAGCCGCAAGGCAAGAGTCAAAGAACAGAACAAAGGACTATATGCAGATCCTTTGCCTAAGGACAAAGGCACTCAGCATCACATGAAGAAACCAGACAACAAGGATTGAGGATAGGCACCACTTTTGTCCTAGCCCTAGCCCTACCCTCTCCAGCATTTGATTACACGGATGAAGAAAACTTGCCTATGGACATTGACAACAATCCCTTTGCTGAAATGACCCTCAAGGCAAACCAATCCAGAGAAACAGGTTACGACCACAGTGGCCCACTTCCACCAGACCAAGCCCAGCACAGCTGAACGAGATCCAGCTCCACAACCAATGAAGAACCACATGCAATGCCACAAACTAGCCTACCAACTCAACCCCACTGGGAATTACCCCCTCACTTGCCTGAGCAACCTTGAACACCAACTGGTACAAAACAAAGGAAGGGAATCTCAACAGGCAGAGATGGGGAGCCCAATGCTAGGAACTAGCCCTGCACCGCAAACTTCCACTGAAGCAGAACTGCCCCCTCAAGAAGGCAACACTCCAGAAATATGGATAGAAACGACATCAGAACATGTGACAACAAATGGGAAAGGCCTCAAAAGGACAGCTATCCTAAGCGGAGGCTGGCCTCAAATCCATTTAGCAGTGGTGCCATCTTTCAATATAGCATCAAGTAACTTGAAGGAATGGGAAGAAATAGAGGGCCCAACCCTTTCGACAAGAATCTATAGAGGCAAGTATGAGCCATTGGTGGCAGGAAGGACAGGGATAATTGACACATGTAAAAAAGTAATCAAGGGGCTAGTGTATGTGGAGTACAACAAAGACCTGACAGTAGTCTTCCCAGACCAAGACTTACTTGCAGACAGCAACAACAAGTTCCCACATCCGTACCACCTACTCATATCAGGGCTAAATCAACAACAGATAGAAAGACTAACAGACCTTGAGGTCATCTCTACTTCTGAGAATACCAATCAGTTGACCATGACTCTATGAACTGCCCGTTCTCTAGAATTCTGGGCTGGTTTGGGTACAAACCAGGCAGATCACAGGACACTGCAAGAGCCACGGATTTTGTTGATGTGGAAGAAAATAAAGTGAGAGAGGAAAGAAGAACCCAAAATTGGGAGAACTACAAGCACCAAAATGCATGCAGAGGAAGAACAGGTTTTTTCATGAGAGGAGAGGCAGAGGCCATGCATAATATATTGCCATGTCAAGTACTAGCAGAGAAAGAAAAAAGTAAAGTAAAAACATACACACTCGTCATTTAAATATAATGACCCACACATTGCCACAATGAAAAATAAGCAAACCTGGTCTGAACCCAAATTCTTCATCATAATCTATGGAGGCAACAATATGGAGACAACACCCAAACCCTAATGCTCGAGAGAGCAAAAATCTACCTACAACCATGATTAGCACAACATTACTGACAGAACTGAATTTTACAGGTGAACAAGATATTTGCAATGGCAAATATCCCTTGACTGATGGAGAGGAACGTGAATCAGCTGCCACCTGCCTCCCCGAGGCCATCATGAGAGGCAGAGGAGGCAGGAGCCCAGAGCAGGACACAGCTAGAGAAGCTGTTGTCGAGTCAATGACAGGACTCAACCCCCTACAGCAGGGAGACCACGCCAGTGTGGTTCAGGAGCAAAATGATACTCCAGATGGCAACAGGGCTATACCTCCAACAGAGGAGAGCAATAATGATAGAATTGAACAGGAAGACCACTACTAAGACAATGACCAGTCAGAAATGGATGAAACAATGGATATAAATGACTTCAACCTTGAGGACAGAGGCCGGCTGTCAGACAGCGAGAGAGAAGCCAGAGAAGACAACAACTCACCTCAACATACCCTGAAAAAAAAATACTAAGCAGCGGTACAAATAGCTACACTAAACATTAGAGGAAACCGAAATACAGGGGCGCCTCGCTTGAACACAAAATGGAACCATATTAACCAACTAATTAGAGACAATAAGATCAGGATACTACTAGTACAGGAGACGCACCTGACCAAAACCAGAAAAGCAGACATCAAAGACCTGTTTGGAAAAAGAATGAGGATTCTACACTCACCTGACCCCAAGAATCCAACAGGGAAAGGGGGGGTAGCAGTGGTACCAAACAAAGACCTTGTAAACTCAGAGGATGTGGTGCTAACAGAAATCATACCTGGAAGAGCCATCCTGACTGAAATAAAGTGGCACAGAGAGGAACAAATAAATATAATCAATGTCTACGCTCCAAACGTAACAGAAACAGAAGGAATGGAAAACAAAGATTTCTGGAACAACATTAAATGATATATAATCAACCATCCAAGAGTGAAAATTGACGTACTTGCAGGAGATTACAACATGACAGAAGACTCACAAGACCGCATCCCAATGAGAGTGGATCCAAACAAAGCGATCGAAGCCCTGGACACTCTAAAAAGGATGCTAGGAGTGAGCGATGCATGGAGAGAAACTTTCCTGACAAAGAAAGCCTTCACCTTCATGCAAGACTTGACAAAGTCTATGTCAAGACTAGACTACATTTACACCTCAGGAAACATAGCGTTAGCAATGCAGGAGTGGAACATTAACCCATCTGTAATACTGGGTACAGACCACCTCTTGACATCAGTGAGAATGGCACACACAAGCGCCCCATCCATAGAGAGAGGAAGATGGGTGTTGAAAAGTAACATTCTTCATGACCGGCTCTTCAGGGCAAGGGTAACAATACAAGGAGAAAAAGCAATAAAGGAAATGAAAGAATCCTTAGCAGACAGAAGCAGAGATGCTAATCCACAAACAATATATGGGAAATGGAAAAGGGAAATTCTCATGATGGCAAGGGAACGAGAAAAAGTCCTGGTCCCAAAGTATATAAAGATCAAGAAGGACCTCAAGAAAACACTGTCAGAAATCCTAGAAGATATGAACATAGACAAGATGGAAAGAAGGAAGAGAGCCCACCAGATAACAAAGGCACTAGACACACTAGAAAAGAAAACCCACATGGAGAAGAGAGACTTTCTGAAAGTAAGAAATAGACTAGACGGCGAAACAATGTGCAAATACTAGACTAGGTCAGGCAAACAATCCAGCCCCAGAGACTTGATATATGCTCTCTGTAAAAGAGACCCAATACACAATGCCTTGCCATATGAAACAGACTCAACAAAAATGGCCGAACTAGCAAGAGACTACTACAATGAACTACAAAACCTATTCAGTGACATACGAGCAGACACAAGGGAAGAAAAAACAAACAAAGCCCTGAACATGATACAAACCCAAATGATGACCCCTCAGAGAGATGAATTAGGAAAACTTATCAGCAGAAGCAAAATAAAAAACGCACTGAAGGACGCCAAAAATGCCTCAGCCCCGGGGTTGAATGGGATAACATATGAGTTTTGGAAAGCATTAGATAGGCAATATCAGAACGACACCAAGCACAACAGAAGAGGAGGAACACAAAAAGTCACATGCAATGTTATGGAGATACTCGAAATAGTTTTCAACAACATTCAGACTCATGGAGTTAACAACCATTCACCCTTCACCAAAGGATGGATGTGCCCCTTCTATAAGAAAAACGAAAGAATGGAAATCAGAAACTATAGACCAATAACGTGCCTGAACACTGACTACAAAATATTAACAAAAACATTGTCAACATGGCTGGCAAGGATAATTACTGACCTGATCTACCTGAGCCAAGCCGGATTCATACCAGGAAGGAGCATTGCAGACCAAACAAGACTAATAAGAATGATGATGTATTATGCGGAAGCAAGAGAAAAAAATGGAACAATAATAGCCCTCAACCAAGAGAAAGCTTACAACAAAATAGACCATGGTTACTTGTGGAGAGTTCTAGAGAAGTTTGGAATACCCCAACCCTTCATAAACACAGTGAAGTCACTGTACAAAAATGCTGAAACAAAAATTATGATAAACGGGATGCTAAGCTCACCATGGAAAGTCACAAGAGGAGTTAGACGAGGAGACCCCCTATCCTGTCCACTCTTTGACCTCACCATCAAACCACTAGCAGCAATGTTGACAAAGTCTGATCTAAAAGGGTTTAAAATACCTGGGATCCAAGAGAAGCTAATAGTGAACCTCTTCGCAGATGACACAACCATATTCCTAACAGAAGATGACGACTGGAACACACTGAATGAGATCCTAGAAGACTGGTGCATAGCATCAAAAGCAAAATTCAATATCACCAAGACAGCAAGACAGAGATCATACCAATAGGAACAAAAACTTTCCACCTAAAGCAGATGAGAGAAAGGAGAATGAGACAAGACCATGGAAGGTTACCAGAGGACATACATATAGTGGAAGATGGCATGACAATCAGAATTCTAGGTGCTTGGTATGGCAACAAAGCCAACTTGAGTGTGCCATGGACAAATGTGCTAGAAAAGATCGACAAAAGCCTCAGAAGCTGGGAAAAAAGCCATCCCACAATGGAAGGATGAAGGCACATAGTACAGATGGTGATTGCAGGAATGTTACAATACTTAACGCAAGTGCAAGGAATGCCACTCCTGATGGAGAAACTATTAAACAAGAGGGTGATAAACTTCATGTGGAGAGGCAAGAACTCACAAGTAAATGCAAATACACTCTTCTTACCCCAAAACAAGGGAGGAAGAGCAATTGTGGATATTAAAATGAGGAACAGGGCAATCAATGCCATGTGGCTAAAAGCATACCTAAATATGGGACAAGACAGGCCAAGTTGGACATTTGTAGCAGATGTAATCATGGCAACAAACGTACCAAAAACAGAAGAAAAGGTAGATAAAAGGGTAAGACTGTTGCCCTTCCTATAATCCTGGAAAAACAAGAATATCCCCTCCAAAGGAAACATGCCCAGAAGTAGTGCGCCTAATACAGATGGCAAAGGAGCACAATGTGCAGCCTGAAGGAATAGCAATAAGCAGGGATGTAATGAGAGAGATGCCGGCATGGTACCACTTTGCAGCAAACAAGAAGTTAAGGAGACTGAACAGAGGCAAGATCTCGGAGTGCCTGAAAACTAAACACAATGTGAGAACAGTAGGAGAAATAGTGTCAGGGGACTTCCATTTGATTTCCATTCTTGGGCACATCCTATGCCACCCCCGGGACCCCCGAGACTCGCCCTAGACCTCCGGAACTCATTCTAGACCTCCGGAAATCCCCGGAACTTCGCGTCCCTCCTGTTCAAACATTATCCAAGGTTAAGGTTAGCTCTGGTCACCTGTACAGTTGTTTCCACGCCTCCACCGCCTGCTGATGCGCCGCACCAAGCAGTGGGGAATCCTTAGACTTGTTCTCTTTGGATTTCCCTCTGCTAGGTGATTAGTACCATTGTATCATTGATTACTCTGTCTAATACAACTTTGGATTTCCCTCTGCTAGTTGTGTGACTGAGCCGCAACTCCCGGAGGTCGCCCTTACAAATAGAGTCCCTAGCAACCTGCCTAACCACTTAAGTGCACCGTGAGACAGACAAATGCAAATGTGAAGGGTACATGAAACTAAAGAACAAAACTGGCTGTAGTGTTGTTCCAGCCTGGCTTGGCCCAAAAGCCGTGGCTTTGGCCTGGCTTGAGGCAGCCCTGGCTCATACTGTCAGGTTCCGCTGACCACGGGTGCTCAGTCTATTGGGCGAACACCTTACGGCTAATCACTGTGTACACAAACACAGAGCACCGGGAGGAGCGCAAGGCGTAGGAGACCGAAACGGGGCGGTGGGGGAGCGCTGGTAGCGCCGGCGAGTGAGACGAGTGCCAGAGAGGGTGAAGGACGAGTGCCGGGGGTTGGCGCGAGTCCCGGGGGTGCAAGAGAATGAGACGAGCGAGCGCCGGTGAGCGAGCGAGTCCCGGGGATCAAGAGATAATCAGACGCAGGGACTTAGCAAGTCCCGGGGATGGAAACAGAACTGGGGAATTCAGATAACCAAAAGGGAAAAGAGTCGAGACAAGATAACAGGAGATTGGAATGATTAAGTCGAGGAGAGGAGCCAGGAATGGAGAGTTAAGAGAACTTAGAGTGGAAAAGAGAGAGGAGAACAACGAGAATAGATTGGAAGTACGAGACGAGTGGAGACGAGACAGAGAGATGAAACAAGACGAGTACAAGAAAAGAAGCAAGTAAAAGTAATGAGACCGGGATGCATGAGAAAACAAAACAGAGACAAAACACAACAGACAAGACGGGTTACGGTAATATCAAGACTAGAGTACCTACTTACTACTCTACAACTTATATACTATGCAGTATGTATAGCCTGGGGCTCAGGCCCAGGTTCCAGCAGCGGGTTGTGGCGCCAGGGCTTGGGGTGAGACCCGGGGGCTGCGCAGGGTGGGGCAAGATTAAGACATATTGTGCAGCGTGGAGGTTTTGCACTGGAAGCGCAGAGACACGCGGTGGTGGGGCGGTGAGGAGGGAGCGGGAGTGGGGTGTGGTGTGCAGAGGTCGGTGGCAGTGATGCGTGATCATGATGCGTGATGGGGGTCTCGGCGTGGGCCGGGGGTGACGGGTGGTGCCAGCGCTGATGTGGTGTGATAGCTGAGACCCGGCGCTGATGTGGCAGTCACGGCGGTGATGGCCAGGGAATGCCGTGAGTGGCGGTGGCTGTGGTGGCAACGGGTGGTGATGGCCAGTGATGGCTGGGGGAGTTGGCCAGGTAGCGGTCCGGCCCCGGGGCGTTTGTGGGGGTGGTTTTAGGAGGGTTGGAGTCCCGGGGCCGGGGCTGAGTCCCGGAGGTCGGTAGCGGGTCGTGACACATATCAACACCTGGGCCAAGCCCCAAGCCCCCAATGATGGCCTGGCCCTGGCTTGGCTTGGCCCAGGCCACGGCTTTTGGCAGACAAAATATGTTCTCACAGCATAACAATGTACAAGGCATAGTATCATATTTCTTCTGCTAATTGGAATCAAGGTCAATAGTCATGTCCACATCAAAACTGTCCTCATCTTCATCTGCATCAGAAAGTAATCCATCCCAACCCTCTTCCTCCCCCTTAAGTTTACCATCTTCATCGTTCTCAAGCTTCTCAAGCTCAGCCTCATAAACAGATGATGGACCAGGTTCACTAAAGAGCAGATCATGTCGTATGGCACACTTCAAACACTGCAGTGCTTCAACAATATCACCCTTCAATTAGTTTTGCTGCTTTGTGATAGTCAAGCCACCTTGTGAAAAGGCACGCTCACTTGAAACTGACAATGCCATTATTGACAGATAGTCGTGAGCAAGAGATCCCCAAGCAGGATGAAATCAATGGGAGTTGAAGTGAAGGAAGATATAAAACATGGAAGAATCACAGAGATGAAAGATAACTCACACCCCACCACTTGATTGTTGACAAATTGTCTGGTACTTTCTCTTTCAAGTTCATATACTCATCAAAGTACTGTAACCAGGGCCGGTGTGAATCCTCTGTAAAATTAGAGCCATGTTTCCATGGTGAACTAACATCGTTGAACATGTCTTCATCATTCTCGTCATCACTGAGCTCACGGAGCAGAACATTCAACCCCTTGGCTGATGACTTCAGAAGTTGTGTTTCCTTCAAGGCTTCAGAATTTTTAAAAGAGGAAAATCACTCTTGAAACTTTGTAGCGTGAATGTGCTGTTAGTCAACAATTAATAGAATGACATACCACCTCCTCAACACATCTCACAACGTCTGCTTGGAGGTCCTTTGGCCAATACTTCTTGAAATATGACATCTTCTCTCTTGGATCAAGGACTAAAAGCATTGTGAGATCAACAAAATCAAGAAAGCAAAATACATACTCATGGTTATTGTCATGATCTGCTATCAACCCCCAGGACTCAGCCCCGGCCCTGGGACTCCAACCCTCCCAAGACCACCCCCACAACCGCCCTGGACCCAGACCGCTACCCAGCCAACCTTCTCAGCAACCCCCGGCCATCACCGCCCATCACCGCCTATCACTGCCACAGCCACCACCACTTGCAGCATCCCCCAGCCATCACCGCCGTGACTGCCACATCAGTACCAGTCTCAGCTATCACACCGCTCATAGCTGCCACATCAGCGCTGGCACCACCTGTCACCCCCAGTCCACGCTGAGACCCCCATCACGCATCATGATCATGCATCACTGCTGCCCGACCTTCGCATGCCACGCCCTGCTCCCGCTCCCTCCTCACCGCCCCACCACCGTGTGTCTCTGCATTTCCAGTGTGAGACCTCTGCGCCGTGCAACATGTCTCAACCTTGCCCTGCCCTGCATGGCCCCCAGGTCTCACCCCAAGCCCCAGCACCGCAACCCGCCACTGGAACCCGGGCCTGAGCCCCGGGCCCTACGTACTGCATAGTATATAAGTCATAGAGTAGTAAGTAGTACTCTAGTCTTGATATTACCGTAGCCTCGTATTGTTTGCTATGTTCTCGTCTCTGTCTCGTTTTCTCGTGTGCCCTGGTCTCATTATTTCTACTTGCTTCTTTTCCCATTGTACTCTTTTTGTATTGTCTCTCTATCTTGTCTCTACTTGCCTTGTCCTCTAATCTATTCTAATTGCTCTCCTTTCCCTTTCTATTCTAAGTTCTCTTGGTTCTTCTGTTCCCAGCTCCTCTCCTCAACTTAATCTGTTCCATCTCTCCTTATCTTATCTCAACTCTTTCCCCTTTTGGCTGCTTATCCCTGAGACTCGCTAAGTCCCCGCGCCTGTTATCTCTTTGATCCCCAGGATTCGCTCGCTCATCGGCGCTCACTCGTCCCATCCTCTTGTACTCCTGGGACTCGCACCAACCCCCGGCACTCGTCCTCCACCCTCCCTGGCACTCGCCCCACTCGCCAGTGCTATCAGTACTCCCCCACATACCGCCCCCGCTCCGCTTCGATCTCTTACATCTCGCGCCCAAAGCCATTTCACTATCTACTCACCTTATGTGCAATTCCAATTTGGTTGACTACTTTGTATAATGCTTGGCCTAGACGTTTGCCATTATGGGCATTGCAAAGCCATGTGAAGCCTACAAGTGCATTTTTTAGTTCCCACTGCATTGGTCCTGTTTCTTTGGTCCAATAGCCGGTCACTGCAAAATAACCATCAGTGTTTCCTGCTTGCCATGCGTCACACGTCAAGTTGACTTCTCTAGTCACTTTGGGGCCCTAGTGAATCAATGAGATCAAGAAATATACAATTGTCAATCAACATCCTATACTTACATTGAGCAGCCCTTTGAGGTTCTTGAGGTGATCTTGGAATGAGTGTTTGATAGTGGCTCACATTGACTTTTGTCCAGGAACCTTGACCCCTTCTGTAGCACAAGATGCAATGTCAATCATTTCCTTAAATTTTGGATGTTCAAGGGCTGAGATTGGCTTGATAACGGTGCGACATCAGACACAGAATAAAGAAAATCAGAACCGCAAGAAAATGGCATACCTGGTCAGTAGCAACAAGCCACTCGATTGCTGCTCTATGAAATTCTTGGTGAGTTTACTTGACCATTTGTTCTTTGATCTTCTTCTCCTTTAGATCATGGTCCAGTGTTCATGTCACGCGCTCAGCATCAGCCTTGCATTTTTTGATGTCGCCTGGGAGTGTTGATTCAAATTTGTTTTCTTATGCCTACTTGCAGTATTTTCCCTGGCAAGTGATGAGGATAATTGTCAGGTTCCGCTGACCTCGGGGGCTCAGTCTACTGGGCAAATCCACCTTATGGCTATTCACCGTGTACAAACACAGAGCACTGGGATGAGCGCAAGGCGTAGGAGACCGAAACAGGGTGGGGGTGGTGCGTGGAAGAGTGCCGGTAGCGCCGGGGGTAAGATGAGTGCTGGGGAAGGTGGGGGACGAGTGCCGGGGATTGGCACAAGTCCCGGGGGTGCGTGAGAACGAGACGAGCGAGCGCCGGTGAGCGAGCGAGTCCCGGGGACCGAAAGAAAAGCAGACGTGGGGACTGAGCGAGTCCCGGGGATGGAAACAGAGCCAGGGAAGTTGAATAGCCAAAAGGGGAAAGAGTTGAGATAAGATAGCAGGGGAGGGGAACGATTAAGTTGAAAAGAAGAGAGCCGGGAGCGAAGAGTCAAGAGAACTTAGAGTGGAAAAGAGAAGAGGGGACAACGAGAATGGATTAAGAGTACGAGACGAGTGGAGACGACATAGAGAGTTGAAGTGAGATGAGTACGAGAAAAGAAGCAAGTAAAAGTAAGGAAACCGGGACATGCGAGAGACAAAACAGAGACGAAACACACAGACCAGACGGGGTTACGGTAATATCAAGACTAGAGTACCTACTTACTACTCTGCACCTTATATACTACGTAGTACGTATGGCCCGGGGGTCAGGCCCGGGTTCCAGCAGCGGGTCGTGGTGCCGGGGCTTGGGATGAGACCCGGGGGCCGCGCGGGACAGGGCAAG